>SNQJ01S0014717.1:27469-40236 GCA_010110895.2 Picea sitchensis
ATATATATATATATATATATATATATATATATATATATAACCAGAGTAGATCCATCTTAACTCTCGATTTATCATGGGTCGAGAGGTATCGAATCCTTCATTTTCTCATGTTTTGTATCCTAAAATATGTTTTGCATCATGATATATACTGAGTTAAGATGGATGTACGAGGGTGATACACTATTTAGAAGGTGCCCATCCATGAATTTTAATAATAGTTTAAATTTTTAGTAATATGACACGCTATTTAGAAAGTGTCCATCTAACTATACATTAAATGTGCAAAATATTTTAAGATTTCCACGTTTCTTGGTTCTATGTGCTATGTCCTATAGCTATGTACACATATTTGGATGGGACATGAGCTAATGACATCATTAAATATGTCTTTCACCCATTTGTCACTTTCCATTGTGATTGCAATTTCTCCCCATATCTCTTGTATATGATATGGAAGCAAAGAGGCTATAGACTCAAACACATTGGTGGCCTATGACCATTTATTTTAGGTGGGTACTCATTTCCGCTCTTTATTAATAGGGAAATTTTATAAGTATGTTTTCTTTATGGCATTTCTTTATTGTATACAATGGAAAGCATACAATATCTAGTGCTAACTTTGAAATCCCAAAAAAATCAAAATAAAATCAAATTGAATTTTAGAAAGAAGAAAAAAAAAAGGTTTACAATGCCCATTGAAAGGTTATGTGAACTTGTCATAGCTTTATGTATACTTTCTTTGTAGTTTGGAAAAAGTTATGGAAGGTTAGTTCTCTAACATAAGTTGGATATTGATCCAGGTTTAATATTAATCTTAATAATTATTTAGGAACACTATGAAAGTAGATTTCAATAATTATTCTAAATAGTATTGAACCTTCACTCCTTTGTCACCTTACATTGTTATTATAGGTACTCTTCATATTTTCATGTATGAGGGATATGTGTATTTACTTACATGCTCAACATAGAGTTGACACATGGTATTTAAAAAACATATTGATAACCAAAAAATATTTCAATGTCGACCATAAATAAAATATTTCAATATCTATCTTAAGAAAAATAATTATATATCAACTCTCTATATAGAAATTATATATCAACTCCATATAGAGATAGCCAGAGAAACAAAGAGAGAAATTGAAAGTAAACAAATTCTTATTTCATTGTTAGGTGTTTTATATACTAGATTTCCTTTTGATAATTTTTCCTTTTATAATAAAGTGATGGATAAAACTTCCATTAAAAAGAAAGAGATGTGTAATTTATTCAATGCTTTATATGGATTTGACATGTGGCATTTAAAAAATATTAATAAAAAAAAAAAACAATGTGGGTCATAAATAATATATCCCAATGTCCGCACACACACATAAAAAAATTAAAAGTGAAAAAAAATGGTATCATGACAAAATACACTTTCTACATTGGAGTATGAAGACTTGTAATTCCTTCCATGCTATGACACGTAGAATTTAGAAAAAATATTTTAGCATTCACATTAATTAAAATAATTTTGTATCCACTTTATAGAAAGAGAGTATTTGAAAGTAAAAAAAATCTTATTTGGGGGATCGGTGCTTGCTACTTCTCCATATGAGGAAGATGTGTAATTCCTTCAATGCTTAATGTGGAGTTAACACATGTCATTAAAGAAAATATTAGTAACAAGTAAAATATTTCAATATCAACTTTATATATATAAAACAATTGAAAGTAAAAAAAAAACCCTTATGGTTAAAACATTTGACTCGTGTGTTGAGTATGAGGGTAAAATCATAAAAGTGGGTAACACTTTTGTGAGAATCGGGTCTCAAAAATTCATAGTGACCTTTTTTCGGACGAACTACTAATTCTTTCGACCGAAAGACAAGTTTTGTCGGCGGAAAACATTTTCAGCCGAAACTTTAAATGTCAAATCAAACTGTACCATGACGACGGCCTTGACTGTCATGTACCATATTAGTCGGACAGAATATTTTTATCCGATAACATCTTTTTGGCTGAAAGATGTTTCGGTCGAAAGAAGCCAGACATAATTTTTTCATCCGGTAACATCTTTTCAGCTAAAAATTGTTTTCGTCCGAAAAACCCCTTTGGTTGAAAACAATTTTATATATCCACTGCACATCGGTCATTTGACACTTTTTGGAAATACTCAGATTTTGTTGGTTGTTGTTTGCGTTGGTTACTGTTGGCGGTGGTTGTTGTTGGTGTTGGTTGTCATTGCTTGTTGTTGCTTGTTGTTGCTTGTTGTTGTTGGTTGTTGTTGGTTGTTGTTGCTTGCTGATGTTGGTTGTTGTTGCTTTAGGTTCAAGGTAATTCTAAACCCTTTTGTTAAATTTATTTAAATTTCATTTATTTAGATATTTTATGTTTTAGGAGGTGGACAGGCCGAATTCAGCTTTGTCCATGTACAGGGACAGGGTTGTATGAACTATTTATTATTTAGATAATTTTAAAATATACAACTCATGTTATATATTAATTTTTCACATTATTTAGGCGTCATTCTCTTTAATTTAGTGTAAAAAAGAGTGACGTTATTTACCTGCCATTCTTTTTCATTTAATATTCAAATCATTTTACAATATAAAACTTATTATGATGGTTAAAAAAAAATCAATATGAAACTCATGATGTTTAATAAGTTTTCACATTATTTATTTAGCTATAGTTTTCTTTTTTAATATGAAAATGAGCAGAGTTATTAGTTAATTCGGCCCTATCCATGTACAGGGACAGGCTTGTAAGAACTATTTATTATTTAGATCATTTTAAAATATAAAACTCATGTTATATATTAAGTTTTCACATTTTTTAGGTTTAATTATCTTCAATTTGGTGTAAAAAAGAGTGAATTTATTTACCTTACATTCTTTTTCATTTAATATTCAAATCATTTTACAATAAAAAAACTTATTATGATGGTTAAAAAAAAATCAATATGAAACTCATGATGTTTAATAAGTTTTCACATTATTTATTTAGCTATAGTTTTATTTTTTAATATGAAAATGAGCAGAGTTATTTAGTTAATTCGGCCATTTCCATGTACAGGGACATGCCCGAATTCGGGCATATACCTGTACATGGACAGGGCCAAATTCGGGCATGTCCTTGTAAAAGAACATGGTCGAATTAGCCGTATCCATGTACAAGGACATGCCCGTAAGAACTATTTATTATTTAGATCATTTTAAAATATAAAACTCATGTTATATATATTAAGTTTTCACATTATTTAGGCGTCGTTCTCTTTAATTTAGTGTAAAAAATAGTGAAGTTATTACATGTCATTCTTTTTCGTTTAATATTCAAATCATTTTACAATATAAAACTTATTATGATGGTTAAAAAAAATCAATATGAAACTCATGATGTTTAATAATTTTTCACATTATTTATTTAGCTATAGTTTTTTTTTCTAATATGAAAATGAGCAGAGATATTTAGTTGTCATTATCTTTTATTTATTATTCAAAATAATTTTACAACATAAACTCATAATGTTTAAAATATTTTTTCAATATAAAAATCATGATGTTTAATAAGTTTTCAGACTTGAATTCAGCCCTATCCATGCTTCAACATCTTTCTCTTTGGCCCGTCTTTGAAATTGAACATAGAATTGCATCTTCTTTTGAAACTCTACTTTTTACTACTTCCCATTTATCGGGGCCCATCACCTTCTGTTAGCGTCAGAAGTCACTCCTGGATTGCTTGCAGGAGCAGAGCCTAACACCCGTCAGTTTAATGTCACTATTGTTTATAAAGGGATGATCAAATGGAAGGAAACTCAGAACAATATTGTCTCAACTCTGAAACTAGACTAGGCATGCATGGGCAAATGGGGTCTTAGATAAACTTCAAACAATGAGTTGTAATAAAGGGTGAGCAGTGGGAAGACTTGTATGAGAAGAGTGCAAAGGTTTGTCATAAACATCAGGTTTCTAACAGACTGGAGAAGAAAACGTCCAAATGCAAGATCCTCTTACATTCAAACACATAAGACCAGAGAATACAGTAATGTAACAACAAATCCTTTATCATAACAAAACTGCAACAATTCATGCGAATCATTCAATCACAAACTCCCTGGTATGAGACGAAAACATAGACGGAGTAAGAAAATTGTTTGTCATAAAAAAAGAAATCCTAGATATAGATGCATAACCAGGAAACTAGAATGGTTGTTAAAACTTTACAGTCGAGAGTTGTGCTCTACCATCGATAGATACAAAAATGGCGAAAAAGCATACATATACTCAATACAACAACAGCAACAAAACTGAGACGTTGCATTAAAACTTTGCGTCTGCATGGCCTCTGACAATCTGCAGCTGCAACCTCTGAATGATCGTGCGACTATGGCAGACGCAACCTATCTCTTGGCAGTTCAGTGGGTGAATTGACGTGCCTTTAATTCGTTGTCGGACTTTCCCATTATGGCGGAGGCGATGTCTAACCACCACCAACTGCTTCAATAACTGCTTCATTGGGATTGAGGATGGCCCGACCAACTCGACACCTTTGCGATGTGGAAGACCTTTCGTGCTGCCACATGGATTAGCTAAACGGCCTGACGAATAAGGGTGGAGACCAGTGCAAAGGATGGGTGCATACGGGAACGGTGAAACCGAAACTATGAGGGTGTGAGAGAGGTTACAGGAGAAGACACATGGCGGAAGATGATAAGCGAAGGGGGCAGGAGAGGAGATATAATGGGCACACTTTAGTGGGAGGCTGACGTGGAGGAGAGCGGGACACATGGCAGGTGGTGAGTGGAAGATGAGATGGGAAAGGGGACCGTGTGGCTTGGTGGAGAACAGATGGAAGGATGACACAACAAAGGGGGGCCCCACATTGATTAAACGTAGAACGACAGTGGATGTCCGGGTGGCCTGGGCACCATTGATCTAGACGCTCAAATGGCAGTCGTCGGAGAGATGCGTCATCGATTTCGGACCCCCCCCTCCGCTTAAAGGTAGAAAGGTGGGGGGGGGTCCGAANCCTCTGCTTAAAGGTAGAAAGGCGGGGGGGCTCCGGAATCCCATGTGCATCGTTGATCTAGGCGCGCGAATCTTTGTCGTCCAGATTTGGCTTCCATTTAAACACGGACGCATTGACATCCCAAACTTAGGATAAGTGGGTTTTTAACCCATTCCTTCGCATTTTAACCCCGTTACAAGAAATATCGCTAACATTTGGCTCCATGGGGGATAGAGTCGTCCCTGTGATGCTCTAAGAAATCCCTTTTGCAGATTCAGTGCCTTGCTGTTGGGCTATGGATTCATTTATTAAGATGAAAACAAAAACAATATTTACAAAAACAAAAGAGCCGACTGCGGCTCACAAAAAACATTTTTTCAAGAAATGCCCATTTACTGGGCCATTCAAAACTTCTTCGCCTTCCAGATCCTGCAACCTGTAAGTGTTGTTCGAATATTCTTCAAGGATATTGAAAGGCCCAAACCAGAGGGCATCAAACTTACTGTGCTTGCCCCTGTCCTGCCTGGGTGCATCCCATTTGAGTACCAGATCACCCTGCTTGAATTCTTTCTTTTTCCTCCTCTTGTCAAAAGCCTGCTTGATCTTCTGTTGGTGATTATAGGCCCTGTCCATGACCTGTTCTCTGATCTGCTACACTTCTACCATCTGATGAATCCTTCTGACCATATGGTTCGGTTCTCCTTCAAAGTCCTGGAGGAAATTCGCCACAGATAAGGCGAGCTGAGTAGGGAAAACAGCCTCTATTCCGTAAACAAGTTTGAAAGGTGAGATGCCCAGGGATTTCTTTGTTGTCACCCGATCGGCCCAAAGAGAAAATTTGAGCTTTGAGTCCCAGGCCCTTTTATTATCCTCCAGTAGCTTCTTGATAAGCTTGATCAGAATTTTATTGGAGGACTCTGCCAGTCCGTTTCCTTGAGGATAATAGGGAGTAGAGTGGATCAGTGAAATCTCAAACTGTTCATAGATCTTGACTAGAGGCTCAGACCTGAAGGGGGTGGCGTTGTCAGTGACAATTCTGCTGGGGCAACCAAATCTGGCTATAATATCTTCCAGGAAGCTGATAATCACTTTGTGAGAAGTGCTTCTGGTAGGGACAGCTTCTATCCATTTGGTTAAATAGTCGGTCGCAATCAGAATCCATCTGTGCTGGCCACTTGAGGGAGGATGAATTTCTCCGATGAAGTCCAATCCCCACTGCTGAAAGGGTGCCAAAACTTCCACAGGCTTTAATGGCAGGGATTTGAGTTGCTTCTTTCCTGAGAACTTCTGGCATTTAATGCAAGCTCTGATTTCTCTGCAGACATCAGGAAATAAGGTGGGCCAGTAATACCCAGCCTGGAGGATCTTATGAGCCGTGGTCTTCCAGAAATGATGACCTCCGCAGAGACCGCTATGGAAATCGAACATAACCTTCTGGGCTTGTTGCGGGTCCAGACACCTTAGTAATACCCCCAGAGGGTCTTTCCAGTACAAGGCTTGGTCAATGAGGCAATATCTAACCGCTTTGAGCTTTAAGGCTCTGGCCTTAATTTTTCACAATCCATCAGAGGGCTTTAATTCTTTCAGAAAATACAAGATATCCTTGTACCAGGGGCATGATGCTAGTGATAGGGAACCCTGGATATGCTTGTTGGATGGCTCGACCTGCTCATTGATGAAGTTAATTCCCAAGGCCTTGCAATTGGATTCAGCCAGCAACTTGGCCAAACCCTGCCCCTTTATCAACTTGGTGGGCTTAATCTCCAAATCAAACTCTAGGATCTTGGCTATCCATTTACCTCTCCTCCCGTCTATGTCAGGCTGTATGAGAATGTCCTTCACAGAGGTTGAAGGGACATATGCAGTGATCTTTGAGTGCAAGACATAGACTCTGAAAGATTTAAGAGCCTTCACCAGGGCATAGGCCTGTTTCTCCATGATCTCGTACTGGAGTTCTGCGTCTCTCAATGCCCTGTTGTAGAAAGAAATAGGTTTCTCTCACCCTTGATCATTTTTCTGCAACAAAACTGTCGCTACTGTATCACAGGAAGAAAAAGAAAATATCAGAAAATCTTTGGAATAATCGGGACTGATTAGCACAGGTGCCTCAGTCAACGCCTTCTTTATTTGGACAAAATATTCCCTGGGTTCAGTGGTCCATTTTACTTCACTTCCCTTCCTGAGCATGGTTGTGATGTGTTTCACCAGTTCGGAAAAATTTGAGACGAATCTCCTCAGAAAATTAATCTTCCCCAAAAATGCCTGAACCTCTTTTTTAGACTTGGGAAGTGACAGGGTCTGAATTGCTTCCACCCTACTAGGATCAATTCTCACCCCCTCTGCTGATACTATATGGCCTAATAGCTTCCCCTCCTTCATAGAAAACAATGATTTTTTGGGGTTTAAGGATAGGCCATACCTCCGACACTTCAGGAAAACTTTCTTCAAGTGGCAGCAGTGCTCCTTATCTGTCCTGGAGAAGACCGTGATTTCATCCAGATAAATTACTACAAACTGGTCCTTCTCTCCGATGAATGTTATGTCGATGGCTCGCTGAAATGTTGCTCCTGCATTCATCAATCCGAAAGGCATTTTGGCATACATGAATGTGCCCCAAGGAGTGGTGAAGGCTGTCTTTTCTCTGTCCTCAGGCATGACTGATATCTTATTGTATCCAGAGAAACCATCAATCGTGGATATTCTAGATGCACTAGTGACCTTCTGCAATATGTNGTTGGGCAGGGGATAATTGTCTTTCCTTGAGCTCTTGTTCAGGTTCCTGAAATCAACACAGAGTCTGATTTCGCAACTTTTCTTCCTTACCGGGACCAAATTGGCCACCCAGTCAGAATATCTCAAGGGAACAATGATTTGGGCATCTAGCAGCTTATTCACTTCTTTCTCCATGACAAGTAGCAACATGGGATTTATCTGCCTTAGCTTCTGCTTGAATGGCTTAGCCTCTTCTTTCAGTGGGATCTTGTGTTCAATGATTGATGTGTCGTACGTCTTGAGGTCTTCGTAGGTCCATGCAAACACATCAGCAAACTCTCTCAGCAGCTCAGTATATTCATTCCTCTGTTCCCCGGTCAAACTTCTTGACAACTTGACAAACTTGGGCTCCTCTGGCGTGCCAATGTTGCACTCAGCTGCATCAGTATCATCACCTGAAACTCTACCCTTTACTGCCACATCATTCCCATCGAACAATATTTCCAACGGGACTAGTCCTTTCGGAATGTGATTGCTCGGCAGTTGGATAATATGATGATTAGTGATTTTATTTAAAAACTCCCCAGGGTGAGGGTCCCCTTCCACATCAGGGTCTTCGTCAATGTGAAATGCAGAAAAATCATCAACAGATTGGAGAAATTTTTCTATTTCCAAATCATCTTTGAATACCTTCCAATGCTTGACATTGTCTGGTACAGAAGGTCTATATTTTATTTCAACATCAGATCTGACCATAGGCGGCGAAGGAACTTCGAGAAAACTAGTTGTGACGGCTGAAGCATTTTCTTCCCTTGGAATGAAGAAAATATTAAAATCCAAGAAGAAATTATCCACTAGGTCCCATACCTCGTTCCTGTAATTCTTGAGCCGAGGATGCTTGGCCTGATAAACATTTTTGACCTGCTGGATGATCAATTCTGCATCTCCAAACACAACCATCTCCTTTATTCCCATTTCTTTTGCAGCCCTCATACCTAGAACAAGAGCTTCATACTCTACCACATTGTTGGTGATTTCGAATTCCATCTTGTATGACAGGGATATGGTCTCTTGACAGGGTGATATGAATACCACTCCGGCACCTGCACCTATACTGGAGGAAGCTCTGTCAAAGAACATCTTCCAAACAGAGGCGGCTGGAGGAGGCATCTCCTGGTTAAGAATGGGCTGCTTTCGGATCTGTAAAGGGGCCTCAGGAGTTTCAGTAATCTGTAACAAACTAGACCCTAATTCAGTGTCAAGTGCAAAGATTGGGTGATTTGTGGGGTTCACTTCATCACTAACAATATAGGATAGTTGGGCTTCTCTGTACAACCTCCTGTGTTCCCCTCCAAAAACTGGAATGGTGGCATATGTGAGATCCATATGTAACGTTCCTCCAAGTCTCTTAATCCAAGACCTTGACAACAACATGCCAAACTTGGGGGGAACATCAGCTACCACAGTGTCCATGACCACACTCTTCATGGGCAGCTGAAACAAAGAAACCACCAGGTCCTTGATGACTCCCAGACATTGCACCCTNCTCTTCATGGGTAGCTGAAACAAAGAAACTACCAGGTCCTTGATGACTCCCAAACATTTCACCCTCCTAGAGTCAAAAGAATAGAGGTCATGATAGGCTCTGGTGACTTCCAGCCCTAGCTCTTCCATGACGGTTTTGGGCATTAGGTTGTGAGAGGCCCCTGAATCCATTAAGAAGTTGTGCAGCACTTTATCATGTATGTTCAGGGACGTGTAGAAAGGGGGGGATGAGTCATCTCTATATTCTACCATGGGTCCTAGGACAACTGTTGGCTTTTCATCTTAGAGGTTTGTGGAGTATGTGGGAAGGCATGAGGCTTCAGACTACAAAATCTCGGAGAAGCTTTTTTTAAATTCTTCGTGTTTGATTAGCTCGGTGAGGGGTACAGGGATTCTGATCTTTTGAATTTCATGCTCGAAACTAAAAGAAGATGTAAGCTTTGGAATTTCTCTTATTTCAGGAACATGATGGTGGACAATGGGAGGGAGGGGTTGAGCCTTCTTACCTCTATGACTGTCTGCTACTTCCTTAGCAGGCTTCTCTGTTCTAGTGGATTGCTCAGGAATATCAGGTGCTGTTGTTTTTTTGTCGGACCTCAAGTTGTACCTACCTCGGCCGCCGCTAGCCTTGTCTCCCTTGCTCAATTCATTTATCTGACTATCCATGAGAGACTCCTCATAAGCTTATTGAGTGATATGAGGAAAAGGAAGAGTGTCTCCTAAGCAGTGGATTTTAGGATCAAGCTCATTTGTCTCCCTTTCTTCCTCTTTGGTCATAAAATTGTTTTGAAAAGGAGCCTGAATTCTCTAGTCTTCTCTGTCTCTTCCCTTCTCTCTGTGCATAGTCGGGGGAGAGATATTGTTTGGTCTCCTAAAACCCCCTTTGATCTCGGCGTTATGGGGGCCTTTATTCATTTGCTTCCTTTCCACTTTCAATCTTTCCATTTCTTCGGACATAAACTTCATCACCTGGGTCAGTTCATCCACTTGAGTGTGAGGCAACGATGGGCCAGAAGTTGAGGCCTCGGACTTTCCCTTTCTTCTGTCTACGTCGGCCTTGCTCCTCATTTTTTCAGCTGCTAATATGTTGGATTCCACTTCTATGGCCGCATCTTGAATTTGATCTAAGGAGGTGGCTCTTCTTTCTCTCAATAAAAGACAGAAATCAGGGTCGAAAGCACCAACGTAGGAAATTTGGGTAGAGGCTTCTGAGGGCTTTATCTCTGCAGGAATCTTGTTATACATCTTATTTAATCTTTTGGAGAAGTCAGAGACAGACTCTCCTTCCATTTTCTTCAGAGACCCAAACTCTGTCATGTAATACATGAAATCCTTTCTATCTCCCCACTGCCTCAGGAAAACACTATCCAGGGCTTCAATTCCAGCAACAGATCTGGGGGCCAGTCCTCTAAACCATTTCCTCACATCGCCATCCAGGATCTGGACGAAAACTCTCATCCAGACATCTTCATGTTCAATGTTTATATTTTCTGCATAACTATAGAAAGCAGCCAGGTGCTCTTCTGCAGTTATGTCTTCTTCGCCAGTGAACTTCGGCATGTATTTCAAGTAGTCTCTAGCGGGGAGAGGATGCATAGGTTGAGGTAGGATTAAGGGAGCGTATCGAGCAGCAACTATGGCATCCATTCTATTCAGAGGGGTATTAGCACCAGCCATAGGAATATTAGGTAGTGGAGAGCCTGGAGGAGAAGACGTGTGAACGAGAGATATCGGAAGAGAGTCACTTGAAGGAGAGGGAGACAACGGGGAAAACAGAGAGAGAGCTAAGGGACTTGAATGTGCAGTTGCTTCTTTCTGTGTAGTAATAGTAACAACAAGAGGGGTGGTGAAACCTTCTGAGGCCCGAGGTCTGTGTTGAGGCAGAGCTTCTAGGGAGGGAGGAGTGACAAGGATCTCTCTTTCTGATGCCATACCAGGAGGAGAAAACTCAGCAGGAACACTCCCGAAATTCAGAGAACGAGAAACCTCAGAAAAAGGATAACTAGAAAGCTGAGAATAAGAAAGTGGATTTTTTACGGCTGGAGGTGGGGAAATACCTGTTTGAGTGGTAAAGCTTTCTCTTTGAGAGGACTTCCCCCTTTTTATAATCACCTCCAGATTTTCTTCAGGCGCGGCCAGAGGCAGCTGTGGATGGGACCGCATCTGTCTACCGCTGGAAGCCACAACTAACCCAACAGGTTCACCGCAGTGGAGTCATCACAATGGAGTCTCCAGGTGCACAGTAGCAATCTCAATAGTTCTGATATCTGATGCACCTTCAGAATCAACTGATCGTTGTCGTTCAATCCCGGGGAAAATACTCAACTTCGTCCCCGGCAACGGCGCCAGAAATGTTAGTGTCAGAAGTCACTCCTGGATTGCTTGCAGGAGCAGAGCCTGACACCCATCAGTTTAATGTCACTATTGTTTATAAAGGGATGATCAAATGGAAGGAAACTAAGAACAATATCGTCTCAACTCTGAAACTAGACTAGGCATGCATGGGCAAATGGGGTCTTAGATAAACTTCAAACAGTGAGTTGTAATAAAGGGTGAGAAGTGGGAAGACTTGTATGAGAAGAGTGCGAAGGTCTGTCATAAACATTAGGTTTCTAATAGACTGGAGAAGAAAACGTCCAAACGAAAGATCCTCTTACATTCAAACACAGAAGACCAAAGAATACAGTAATGTAACAACAAATCCTTTATCATAACAAAACTGCAACAATTCATGCGAATCATTCAATCACGAACTCCCTGGTATGAGACGAAAACATAGACGGAGTAAGAAAACTGTTTGTCATAAAACAAGAAATCCCAGATACAGATGCATAACCAGGAAACTAGAATGGTTGTTAAAACTTTACAGTCGGGAGTTGTGCTCTACCATCGATAGATACAAAAATGGAGAAAATGCCTACATATACTCAAAACAACAACAACAACAAAACTGAGACGTTGCATTAAAACTTTGCGTCTGCATGGCCTCTGACAATCTGCAGCTGCAACCTCTGAATGATCGTGTGACTATGGCAAACGCAACCTATCTCCTGGCAGTTCAGTGGGCGAATCGACGTGCCTTTAATTCATTGCCGGACTTTCCCATTATGGCGGAGGCGATGTCTAACCACCACCAACTGCTTCAATAAATGCTTCATTAGGATTGAGGATGGCCCGGCAAACTCGGCACCTTTGCGACGTGGAAGACCTTTTGCACTGCCACATGGATTAGCTAAACGACCTGACGAATAAGGGTGGAGACCAGCGCGAAGGATGGGCGCATACGGGAACGGTGACACCGAAACTATGAGGGTGTGAGAGAGGTTAAAGGAGAAGACACATGGCGGAAGACGATAAGCGAAGGGGGAAAGAGCGGAGATATAATGGGCACACTTTAGTGGGAGGCTGACGTGGAGGAGAGCAGGACACATTGCAGGTGGTGAGTGGAAGATGAGATGGGAAAGGGGACCGTGTGTCTTGGTGGAGAACAGATGGCAGGATGACACAACAAAGGG
>SNQJ01S0014717.1:44717-63559 GCA_010110895.2 Picea sitchensis
CCTCTCAGTATTCCAACAAAGTTGTGATCTCAAGTTGTTTGTTTATCATGAAAATATCTTAGTTGCTCCCTTTTCATGATACTTTTTATCTTGCCTCTCACAAGGATCAAACATGATCATGCTAATGTATCACATTATTATCTTTAATAATCAAAGGATGCACATACCTTTGAGTGCAATGTCAATAATCTTTGAATCAAATTCTTTATGAATAAGGTTTGTTGGTGCACTGGTATCCTTAAAAGAATTGAAGTCTTATGGTCTTGTTGTTTAATTTTATTAATTTTGATTACGGGAATGAGATGGAATGTCTTGAGGATCCAAACCTCACAACACTCATGACACTAAAGTCTTTTGGTAAAAGGGATATTGTAGGGAGATCACATGGTGCTTATCTCTCAAGAAGAAGGCTATGATATTTGATTGCATGAATAGAAGATGGAATACTTGATGACTACATTAGCATTTGCAAAATTTTATACAGCCCACTTAGTTTAAGCTTACTTTCGCTTAACATGCTTTTCCTAAAATTAGTTTTAATTTTGATCTTTACTTTTCAATTTAATTTCATTTCATTTTAATAAGTCAGTCAATTAAGAGAGGGATTTCTTCCCAAACTTCCTAAGAGATGATCCCAATGTTCTCTTTTGTTATGTATCTTGGGAAATGTCTTGTGCAGTCAACAACTTTGCATTTTTCTCTTGAGACGAAAGAAAATTAGGGAAGTGTCAATCTAACTTGGCTTCTTAATATTCCTTTGTGGCATATTTTGATTGATAAACTAAGTTTTTCACCAACTCAATAGCTGATCAAAAATATATTCTCATTCATTTATTATCATATTGTTTCTTGATCTAGTCATTATTTGGAGTCATTTTAATGACTATTTCAATAACCTCCATAGTTGTAATGGCTCTTTGCATTATCAGAATGAATATTTGATATTAATGATTATCTTTTATGGAAAAGAGAAAATGGTGTTTTGGTGAGAAATATGAAATGTATTTTCTTCAAATATGCAAAGGAATTGTTCACTTCACCAAATCATAAGAGTTTATGGGTTTGTGGAATGTTTCATGAAATTGGTTTTTGAAAATTTGTTTTGATTGAGCTTCTATATTAACCCATGTTGCTTGATTCCCATAAAAACAAATTCTCACTAAGTGAAAGGAAAACCGTATGTGATAATTGGATTTGAGAATTGTATTGCGAATCTTTTCCATTGGATAATCAATTTTCATACTCTAGATTGTTTTAATTTTAGATCAGAAACTCTAGGAATATTTTCATTCGGCTTGATATTGATTAGTTAATTTGTCTTGACTGGTTATTTCCCCCGGCTTACCTTCAATCTTTCATTGAAAACACTTTCATTGTTGTTGAACCAAATTTGGTGTTTGTTGTTGGGTTCTGTTCTTATCCTTTTCAACTAGTTTTTACCATTTTAATGACTGACATTTCAGCTTCAAATTTCTTTTAGTTCAGTTTTATTTTTCATGAATTCACTTCTAATTTTAGTCTTACTTTATGCTTGTATATATTGCTTCCATATTTTGATTTGAATGTTGACATTTCTCTGAGCTAGTTTGACTCTTAGTCTTCCTTGAGGATTACTCTTTAAATTTGAGTGAGGGTTGGTCCAATTATGGTCACATACTGGAGATTTTTTTTACAAGTCATAAGATCCATGGATTGCTCTATTTGAATGAACATTCATGAAGTTCTGAGTTGTATGTATGGACTGATAGTTGTGGTGGAACACATATGCCTGTTGAGCATACTATGATAATCCATAAGTATAGGAAAGTGTATATCCACTATTTTGTTTGAGCTTCATCCACTTCACATTAATAAGATGGAAAATGCTACAATGGTTTGGGGAGACCTATGGGTTAAGCTAAAATGCATAACATCTACTCAACAAATCAAAGCAACTCTCATATCATCCCACTTCCTTTACACCCTATGTGCATATGCATATTTATATCTAAAATCTAAAAGGGTAAGTATATTCTAAAATAAAAAGGAAGTTGAAAGAACTATTAATAGTGTGGAAAGTACAGGTAAACCAGTCGGGGCTATGGACACCTACTGGAAGCGGGGATATGCTTGTATGGTACGGAGGAAACTTCGTCAGGGCTATGGACGCTTGCTAGAAGCGAAGAAATGATGGGAAAAAAGAGATGAGGAGCACACTTATGTAGATTTTTTCTTGTTAATAAAAGTGAAAACCCATGGTTGAACTAAAGCTAATCTGAAAATGTGCAGGGAGTAAAAGAATTCATCTCATTGTTTAGATCTTTGAAAAAGGTGTGTTAGATTACAAGTACTAGAAATATTGGTTTATATCTTCATTGTGGTACCCACAATTATTGGAAAATTGTCTTCATTTTACTAATGTAACACCCCAAGGAAGAGCCCCTGATGAATTGTAATTATGTTTATGGGCTGGTGAGCCAAGTGTTTATAAGTTGGAACACTTATGTGTTTATTAGGCCGGAGAGCCTAGATGCTAAGTCCAATGAGCCTGATTTTGTATATGTAAATACTCACATCATTAATAAAACTACATCGTTGCGTGTAGACTGACCACAAAGAAAGAGTTATGGGGGACTAAGCTCCACTAGGTAGGGAAAGGGAAGGGGCTAAGTGTCTAGGAATAGGAGATAAGCTAGAGGGATTACCTCTAAAGGATAATATTATATTATTATTTCCTAGAGGCTAAATTTTGACATAACCTATGTTGTCCTAAGTTCCTGGGGAAAGGGAACAAGTGTTAAGTGGAACTCATGCAACTTCAGGAAGACATGTGTCAACTTGGGCGCATGTAGTTTTTAGGTGGGAAAGTCAACTCGTTGGGGGTTCCCTCTCCACTCTCCTGACAGTTGCCACTCTGGAATTCAACCATACTCCCCACTGATCCAGGAAATGAGATAGGAAGAGCCTTGAAACAGCCAACCATTTCCTCCATCATTGATCTCTGCAACTTCTAAAACCTACACACCTATGTTATGAAGCTAACCATTTTTCATGTGAAGCACAACATTTTTTCATAGAGACTAAGCCATATTGTTCCTTAGCCTTTGTTGTTGTTACCCACATTTTCTCTGGACTGGTGTGGCTTGCTATCATTACCAGAGCCCATACCCATTTTGTTGCGGAGGTTACCCGCTGGACTTAGGAGCTAGATAGAAGAGGCATGTTGTCAGGCCTATGAGAAACTCTCTCTAGGTGAGAGAGTGTGTTGAGGAAGTGAGTTCTCCTAGAGGGAGTCCTGCAGAAGCTACAGTACTCTGAGACTTCCCGTCCAACCTGTTGTTGAAGCCCTGGAAAGGGAGGTGTAACAATCGATGGACTTGTGACAGTGAATGTGTACACTCCTGGGGTGGGACAAGCGTGTGGGGAATAAGGGTATTTGGGTTGTGGGAGTAAGTGGCTCCTGGGAGAAAATCCTTCATGTTGTTTTGTGTGACTTTTGTTGTCCTTGCCAAGACTAGGAATCCCTTGCCCGGTGGAGTTTAGTCCCAGCTCAGGGGTGACCCACTGCTGAGTGTGATGAGCAGCGTGGTCTAAGGCTGGGAGGTTCATGGAAGTTCTGCATGCAATTGGTGGTCATCTATTAAAAGATAAGTACCATTTCCAAGTTTGGTTACCTGTTGTGTATTTATATATCTTGTTATATTTATGTGTTTTACCTGTGAATACTGCATGTATGCTTTTACTGTTATTTCTGCATTATGTTGGGTGATAGAAGAATGTAAATAAACTATTAATTTGTATGTGTTATTGTTGTTTCTGAATTTATCTATGTATGAACAAAATGTTATGTCTCATTAAAAATTGCATTAGATATGTATATAAATATATATGGTATCAGAGCAGAAAAATTAAGGATACAGTCATTGGGTAGCGCTCCCCCGTAGGGGTTTGAGGGTCGAGGACGCCACTACTGAACTTATCTTAAAACTCGGATTTGAAGTATGGGCCCTAGACTTCTATTGACAGAGATAACTGGTTCTTCCAGCGTGTCACCATTTGTTGTGGCCACAACAACCCCACTTTACTTTTTATTTTACAAGCGAAAGGAAAGGGAACCCCTACTAATATTTTAAGCCTATTACTTAATCCTCTACTGCTTGACCCTGATGCTATTTATTTGCCTATTTTGAGGGAGTTGAGGTTTGGTATTGATTGATGATTGTTTTGATGGAGGTTTATTATCTCTTTTGATCTTATGATTTCAAATGTCTTCATATTGATTCTTAGTTTACCTATGATGTCTTGTTGACATTTGTATGAGTGGTTTACACATTATTTTCCTATCTTATACAATTTCCCAAGTGTTTAATGATTTTATATGGATGTAAGTCTTGATGATCTAGTACATGTCTTGAATGAGCTTGATCTAGGTTGTCAATCATTTTCCTAGATGACTTATTCAAGGTTTTCTAGCATATGGTGCTTAACATCTTCATCTTTATACTCTCATATATTGGATAACTCTTAAATTGATTCATAAGGTCACTAATCCTTTATATGGGTTGGGGAATAGAGGCATGTAGCTATCATGATATTTATTTAATATGTATCATAGATGTTTTCCTTCAATAAACGTCTCATTTTCATGTCCTTCGAAATCTAGACTTATTCATAAGTTTTGTTAAAAGCAAGGAAATATAATGTTTCTCATGTATTAGTGAATGCCATTTTAATCACATAATTGATTTCACCTCTTTATGTGGTTGTAGGAACAAGTTAGCATGATATCCTTTCTTCACGATTACTCCATCCTTGAGATGCATGTGGGGGAATCCTTTAATCTTCTTCCCCTTTTAGCCTACCTTTTCTTTATCAAGATTTCTCTCTCTTTTATTCTATTATTTCCTCTAACTAAACATCATAGTTGTATTATTATTTTCGATATATTTCCAATGAGTATAACCATACTTAAATCTGAGTTCTAGATCAAAATTTATGGCCTCCCAAAGTTTCTTAATCCAAATCTCACCATTGCCACCTCGCTACCATGTGACCCCCTATCATTGTTTCCATATGATGTGGAACTAACATGGAGGTTGACATGGCACCTACCACCTAGCCCATCAATCCCACATTCAATCTTGGAACCCTCTTAATCATTGGAATTCATCCATTCCAAAATGTTGCATATCATGCCAATCATTTTTTCCGACGACGATCATCTCCTCCGACCCGATCAAATTTCCCGACGCCAATCAGATCCTATGACCCGATCAAATTTCATGACATCGATCATTTTCATTGACCTGATCAAATTTCCCGATGCTAATCATCTTTTCCAACGTTGATCAATTTTTTTGACCCGACCAATTTTCCCGACCCGGCCAACTCTCCCGAAATACAATTCAGACAATTTTTTTTAAACGACCATATCTTGGAATACAGGTTTCGGAATTGAGCCCATGATACCTCATTGGAAAGGTATTGAGCTGAGGAATGCAATGGAAGAGAAATTAAGTTCACAAAGTGAAAAAAAATCTCAAAAATTGTAGAGAACAACAAGCCACGAATTTGGGGGGATAATGGACTGTGTAGACTTCAAACAATCATATATGGAGCTGCGAGTAACGAAATTACACCTAGGAGGGATCGATGGAAATATGGAGAGAATAATAGGATATATTAACAATTGTTGTTTGATGTTGAGCAGAAAAGGTCTGAAAATTAAAAACACATAAGGAACTCGAATTCGGATGAAGAACCCACTATGTAGAATTCAAACAGTTATATCTCAAGCTACATGAAACGAAATCAAGCCAGAAATAGCTCGATGGAAAGATAATATAGAGGAGAATAATCCAGAATGATTTTATTCAGCAGACCAGAGCCAGAGATTCCAAGAATGACCCAATAAATTTAGAAAATGACCCAACAGGTAGAATGAATAATAAATTTAGATATATATCATTTGTAAACTACCATAGGGATAATGTAACCACCTAGGAATCTCTTCAACTCCCATTTGTAACTCCCACATCTAGATTTTTTAAATGAAAAAAAAAATTGATGTAAAAAAGAAAAAATTAGGGGAAAATGAAACGAATGTTCATGAGAGGTGAAGTGTCTCTCTTTTGTTTTATAAAAGAGAGCTAGTTGAATGGAAGAGGGACTTTTTCCCTTTGTAACAAAGATGGTACTATTACTTCTGAATAATAAAGAGAAGAAGAAATTTATGAAGTCATAACTATTTTCAAATGCTTGTGGGACTATTCTATACTTGTATTTGTTGATTAAGTTGTCTGGGTCTTGATCATATGAACTATTTTTGTGCTTATTATTCAAGATTCGTATGTTGTTGTGATTTCTTGTGCGTGCAGGGATGATGTTACAGATTTCCTTTTCAACTATTTGAGACGATTTTTGTAATATTATCATGCTAACATTTATGGGTTATCATGAACTATTTTTGTTGTCTAGATATTACCTTTCAATGTACTCACTCTTCTAGTTTTTCTTCCAAGATACATTAGAATTAGTTAGGGTTAGACTAGTTTCCTTTTAGTTAGTTTAGCCTTGGGATTATTTAGAACTCTTTGGGGGGCAGTTCGTTGTCTTTCTCCTTTTATTTATTTTAATTCTGAGTAGCAACGAGGCTCATCTACTCATGGGAAATGCTACACCAAACAAGAGTAGTTCTAATTTGGACCTGACATCAGGCGTTCTCCCTCATCTGCTTGACAGTTCATTCAGACCCGTCAACAGAAACCTACTGAAATTTTCATTGGATCGGCCCCACCTGCTAGTATGGATGTGGAGAGGAGAAACCCACTAACATTTTCATTGGATTGAAACTTTCTAGTAACGACAGTGCACAGAGGAGTAGACTAGGACAAAGAGAGACCAACCCCACATATGCATCGGAGGGATCGACCCAACAATGTCATAAGTATGTAGCCTCATTGTTGATATAGATAGAGAATGTAGATCTTGTAGTTGTTTCTTCTTGTTTAAATGGTTCACATTGGTTAATTTTTAGCTCCATTCACTTCAAGTTTTCCCTATCATTCACTCGTTATTTTAGGTTTGATACCTTGTATACTACATCACTTTGCCATATTTATGTAGTCACAACAAAGAGAAAACCAGGTTTGAAATGAAAATTCAATAGACACGATCGGACCATTGATATAGATCCAAGATTGACAATATCAACTTATTTTGACTAGTGAAAGTGCACGTTGAATAACAAGGGGTCAAAGGCCTAAATTTAGAACTATTGTATTAAAATATGATAATGTGTCATCACCTTATTCATTTTGGTACGCAAGGGTTGTATTATGAAACTAATTTAGCTAACCCCCTAAATGCACAAATTGATGATAAGTTCCACTATGATGTAAGCCAAATAAACAATGTGTCGTGTCAATGTAATCCAAAGAATTTTTTTTTAAAGTTCAAAACAATTACCCTCGAAGAAAATGAGGTAAAAACACATGGTAAACATTTTTACGAGTACAGTAGACTCGAGTAAAAGCATTGAAAATCTCCTTCAACAAATAAGTTCGGACAATGGTCTGATTTACTTATTTCAAATTTGTGCAAGTTGTTTAAAATAAGGATAAATGGAGAAAGGTATTCAATGTTTCCCCCCTAAAAGTAATCAAATTTCCACTAAATCAAACCCTAGAAAAATCCAACCATCCAATATAATGATTATATCTGATGACCACTTGGAGGAAAGGGAAAGGGATGTTTTCGACCCTACACTATCTTTCCCTAACCTTCACCAATTAATTTAGAGAGCCCAGGCTAATGCTAACAATGGTTGAAACTACTTGAACTTATGGGAATCAAACCTATCCAGATCAATTGTTCCACAAACTTATCACTTTCCAAAATTAGTCAATTGGTTTGTTGTCAATTACTAGGTGGATAGGAAACATATAATTTATGTACATGATTCTAGGATAGTCTATGAAATAACTAAAGAATCCATTTCCCAAATGCTCCAAATTCTAGACCATGATGTATATGAAACCATGTATGATGATGAGATTGAATCTAAGTACCAAGAATTATCATAGTCTAAAAGAGAGAATTTGTTAAGTAATATATTATCTCTAGATGCCCCATTACCAATTGGTCCACCACCTTTCAAATCCACCATCTTCCATAAACTATCCAGGAAGGATATTGCCATGATTTGTCAGGTTTTAGGCTATGAACATGATATATCAGTGGATGAGACCATTTTAAGGTTTCTCTCTTTCTTATGTCCACCAGATTCAATCACCCTCACAAAATTTGATTATTTCCAGTTCCTACAGGACGTCATAAACTTCCAATTGTCAAATCTCCACATCACTAAGTCTTTTAGGTACCATGCCTACTTGGTGCACCTCATATTATTCAATAATTCTTCATTTTTTGAGATATTTTGGATTAAAATAAAGGATGATTCATGTAAAACCAAGTTAATAATTGAGTGAACTAAGGAGGTGAGGAAATGAGACTAGAATAAAGGTTTCATCATTTATGTAAACCAGTCATGAGTGCATGCTACATTCTACTCCATGGCACTCAACCTCCTAGGATGTTTCATGAGTTTAAAAATATACTATAGTTGAGAAAAGATAATAGATTAGGATATTGGTACCTGGTTTAGGATCACGCCATCATTAGATTATATGGTTTTGAATAGGATCCATACAAGATGCCAATTTTCCTAACTCTAAGAATATTTTATTTGGAATACATCAGACGAAGGCTCATTTGAAATCAATTTCATTTTTCCCAGCATAAGTAGGCCATCACTTTCAAGTTACCTCAAGAGGTTGGCCCTTTCTTGGTCAAGCTTAGAATTTCTCTAGGTGTTACAGAAGAAACGCTACATCAGCTGGATTTTGAAAAAGGAAAAAATTGGGTGTATGACCCACATGGTGTGATTGTAGTGAGAAGGCCCATGTACAAGCATCTACCAAATACTATAGTAGAAATAATTGATAACATTGATTAATAGGAAGCCTTTAAGAAAATTCTATAGGCAGAGGCCCAAAATCAAACTACCACTGAATCAATGGACCAATCCAATGTAATTTAGGATCTTCAGAAACAAGAATTACAACTTGGAGAGAGGAAATTTTCAGACATGCATTCTGAAATGGATATTGATGATCATCTCAGTGAGCATCTAAGAAAAAATCAAGGTGATTAAGAATTCGACTTAGATGGGTTCTTAGTTGAGTTTATAGGAAAAGGAAAGGGTATATTTCAAATCACACAAGGATAAAATAAAGCTAGTTCAGCCTCAAAGGGGCCTACTATCACTATTGAGCATCTCAGTTCAGTTTTATTTCCAACACCAGAAGTTTCACATACCTCTACAGCTAAAGGAACCTCTGATAAGAAACCCTCACTCTTTTCACAGTATTTGGATATAAAGAGAAAAAATCAAGGGGTGAAAAAGGAAATGTATTGTTAGGCTTGGGGAGAAAACACACCTAAAAAAAATTACTATATAATGTGGATTACCAGCAGGGTATATTCAATTTGGTTGTACTAGAGTCAAAGGTACTTAAGCCTCTTTTCCTGCATATTACAAATCCACTCAAATGAGAGTAAATATTTGGGATATCCACCCTATGGATATGATTTAATTTCACTAACAAACAAGTGATATGTTGTATATATGGGTCTTGCAAACCTCTGAAAATGAGAGGAAGATGAAAAATATGGTAATCAAAATAGTGAATCCATAATAGGAGAGGGTGGCCACTAAATCTAATAGAATTCAGATTAATGAGTTAGAGAGGAAGATTATTTCCCTATGAGAAGATCCTAAAAATATGATTGTTGTAGGAGACCTAATCAAAGAGAAGGATAATGAGATTATGATCCTCAAGAAAAAACTAAATGTTCTTGATGTACAACATGATCAGACCCCATATCTGTAGGATAGTCACGAGGAAAAGGAGAATCTTTACCAACAATTATTGGAAAGTATAAATATCATAGAATGATTACAAGATGAAATTGAAACCTTAAAAGACGAGAAAACTTAACAATTGTAGGAAGCCATGTCAACTACAATGAAAACTACTCCATTAGACCCAGAAGAGGGCTTTTCAAAAGTCATGTTGATTTGAGTGTGAAGGATATTGAGTTGGAAATTGTGACAAACCAACTCAAACAAAGAGATTCCAAGGTAGAAGAACTAGAAGATGACATGAAGAGTAGAGAGTTATGTTTGGAACAAATCAATGCTGCTAAAGAGGAAGCTTAGAAGGAAGAAAATAGAATGAAGGAAAGGGTGACAGGGAAACCAACCATGAAAGGAGCTAAGCATATCATTTAGGATGATATATATAACACAATTTTTAAGAATTGGTTTTATTTTACCCTGGTGTAGGTCCTAGGATGATCTTGATTTAATCACCGTAGTCTTGAAAGACATAAAAGGAACAAAAAATGAGTTGGAGAATAAACCTAATTTGGAGGTTGATATAATAAATTTCTTGAACAACGCAACTAAAGAGGGTTTGAAGGATTTGCAATTCAATGACAGAACTATAATTGTAATGGATGGTAAGAGAGTCATTACAAAAAGGATAATGTTGCAAAATGCGAAAACTAAGTGCCATGAGGTTATGAGGGAAATCTCTACTTTTAAGAAGATATTTAGTGATGTCATCAAGAATGGATTACCATCATTATAGAATGCATATGGGGATTTGTATACAATGAACAATTATCAGAATCTATTAGAAGAAGGGAGGAATAGTGACAAAAAGTTTGAAAATCTTGATGACACTTTGAAGGGGCAAGATGTAGTATAATTGTTGGTAGGGGATTTTGAGCTATTGAACAATATGAAAATTATTTTCAGGAAATTACCTCCCCCATTTTATGAGCGATACCCTAATTTGGATGAGGCAGTAAGAAACTTGAATGATCATAAGTATCTGATGGGAAAATATTGGAAACGTATGTGTCAATTTGCTAAATTGCCATTGGCAAGACAAGGAGAATCGAGTGGCACCTGCTCAGCTCCCTAAGGGAATATTTTACTGAGTAATTTTTCATGTGGATTAATTTTTACTTGAGTGATATTATGATATAGTTGAATTTATTAAGCATGAAGTTGTCCTAAGTGTTTTATGAAGTTGCAATAGGAATACCTTATATGTTTTAATGTATTGTTCTTTTGAATCCATCCATCCACCCCCTTTAAATTGTAAATGTATGATATGTGTGTGTGTGTGTGTGTGTGTGTGTGTGTGTGTGTGTGTGTGTGTGTGTGTGTGTGTGAATTTCATGTGTGTCAAGACCTAGGCATGCATTTTCATCATGTCCTGGTTTCATGCATTTCTAATCATTTTTCCCTTTATGCATTTTTTTGCATTTATAAAGTAGTTTTTAACCATTATTCACAATAGAGGGTTTTTGGTTTCAAAATGAACAACTAAAGTATGAATATATGTAAAATGATAAAATAAATAATCCACAACTTTTATCACTCAATTAAGCATGCATTTTATAGTAATATAGTTTTACCATTCATTTTACAAAAGGTCTTGAAATTGGGTTCTAGGTAGAAGTCTATTTTCATTTGAAAATGCACTCTGGATATAGATATTCAAAGTGATATTAAATTCACCCCAAAACTTAGATCACTAAATTTGGATCTATATAGAATCATGGGCATGCATTTCCATTAGTGCACTTTCTATTGATTTGGTCTCTCAATTTACAAGATAATTTTGCTCTTTTACACAACAACCACTTTTATGTTCGCAAAAACAACACTAAATATGTAGACATGTGTAAAATATTCTAAGACATCCTCAGGAACTCAAATCACTCAAATTGCAGACGTGTTAAGACTCGAGCATGAATTTTTACAAAGCCTTGGTTTCATGCATTTTTAAGCATTTTTCCCTTTATGCATTGTTTTTGCATTTACAAAGCAGTTTTTAACCTTTATGCACAGTAGAGGGTTTTTGGTTTCAAAATGAAAAAATAAATTATGAATATATGTAAAATGATAAAATACAAATTCCACACCTTGTATCACTCATTTTGGAGGTCATATGATTCCTAGGTGTGCATTTTATAGTACTCTAATTTTACCATCCATTTTACAAAAGATCGTGAATTTGGGTTCCAAGTAGAGGTCATTTTTTATTTGCAAATGCACTCTGGATGATATAGATATATTCAAAATGTTATTAAATTCACCCCCAAAATTATATCACTAAATTTGGAGCTATATAGAAGCATGGGTGTGCATTTCCATTAGGGCACTTTCCACTGATTTGGTCTTTCAATTTACAAGTTAGATTTTTCCTCTTTTATACAACAACCACTTTTATGTTTGCAAACACAACACTAAATATGTATACATGTGTAAAATAATCTAATTCACCCTATGAAACATGAATCACTCAAATTGTAGGTGTTTTAAGACTTGGGCATGCATGTTTCATCATGTGTCGGTTTCATGCATTTTTAAGCATTTTTCCCATTATGATTTTTTTTTCCATTTACAACAGAGTTATGTTTTTAGACAACTTATTTTTTATCTTTAACATTCATTTTAATATATCATGCTTCTCATATTATAACGTAACATTTTAATATGTAATTCTTCTTATATTGTGGAAGGATGATCGTGGGAAGGCACCATCCTTGAAGAAGGTAAATGGATAACAATATCCATATCCACTTAAAGTGAATTTTATTATTGTTTTTATAATTGAATTAACTTTTTTTTGTTGATATATGTAGTTGTTGACACCCGAAGTACTTGAAAATGTTGGCAATGATGAAAACATGTTTAAACTGGACCTGGTTAAGAAAATTTAAAAGGCCATGAGAAAAAAAACATCCAACTTATCGAGTTGTTTATGCGTGAACCAATGGAGGAGATCACACATAGATGCATAGTTTTGATGGAGGAAATAAGATGATCTACAATAAGAGACATATTTTAAAAATTTTATTTATCACATATGTTCATTTATGAAATTTTTTTTGCTACTTTTGTATGATCTGAATAATTGTTTTTTCTTTTTATAAGAATTATTCAGAAAACTTCAACAACTTGCTCCTAAGGATGGTGTTGATAGAAGCGATGCTCAAATGCCACAACGTCCTACCATGAGCCACATACTCGTGAGGCTCTTTGGATATCTACTTGTTGTTGAAAACCTCGTGATTGAGACAAATGAACTTTCTAGAGCCCATGACACACCGTCGACACAATGCACGCTATACCAATCACTTGATGGTGGAGATGAGGGAATTGGTGATTCTACATATTGCTTTCCTGGATTGTCACATGTTATGAGCAAGGGAACACTACAGGGGGAGCAACCAGGGACCGACATGAAACTTTATCGTTCGTTGTTTGTTGTTTGGAACTAGTCGTAGATGGATAAGTACGATAAACAATTCTATAGTTTCTTTTGTGGTGTCTATCGTCTATCAGGGTGCATCACTCGCTCAAGTTTCAGTTTTTTGTTGGCATTTCCCTTCATAGAGATGCGTGGAGTCTATCGGTATACTGGATGTATGGGGGAATCAACTGAATAATATTGACATCCTCCGAGATGAATTCGATCACTGTTTTTTCCGGGGTCATGGAGCTTGACAGTCTGTCGAAATGGGAACAGATAACCTGGTGGGACCAATTCATCTCTTTGCAAATCCCAATGACAATACACGAAACTAGACTCTAATTGCTCCTAACTACATGAATATTCTCCATGTGCTTGCTATTCAGTAAGATCCATTTTCGTTTTTCCTTGTCTCAAATGCCTGCCCTACTACCCCAGGAACAGGATACCAGAGTGCCAGAAGGAAGGTAACCCAGGAAGATAGATCCTTGAGAGGAGAGCAGAGCATCGAATTAGGAGGTTGGGGTATTAGGGAAAGGAACCTTATTACTGGGAATCATACAAGAGGAGTTCATATTTGTTAATGCGTAGGAAATATGGAAGCCTCCCTCACAGGAATAGTCTGGTCAAATTAGCATTATATCAAGCTTTTTAAGGTCAGTTTGCTACATAATGGCAAGGCCCTTCCATTCGTTATAGGAGGGCCTATTTTTTGGTGAACGAGAACATTGTTTCAATCAAGATACAAAAAATATAAGGTATTTATTAATGTATTAATTATTTCATATTATCTAATTGAAACATACATCTCTACGGTTATTTTAAATTAATGATCATATTTTTATGTTTGGAAACACCACTTTTTAAAGCATATGAATGACAAGGCCTTCAATATTTTTGGCCCCACCATATGGACATGGTGGAATTCTTAGATCGAGATTTGAAGAAGGAACTTATTAACCACTTGGTCGGCTTGTTCAGTGATTCCTTCAACAAAACTGGAGTCACCTCATTGGCCAGTACATATTTGAAATATGTGACAGACCAATATAGGGTTCATTTACAAACAAACCCTAGGTATGAGAATCCTTCGATGATTCCCAAGTTCAAGTAGAAGAATCCATTGGAGGATTCAAAGGAGAAGACAATGAGAAAAGAAGGAAACACACCACCTGGACCAGGAAGGTATATCATATTTTGATTTTAATATGTTTATTTTTTGTTAGTTTTATATAAAAGTTGTGATATACAAACTGTTATAGCAAGATTTGCCTCACCCCATGCAACTTGCTCAGAAGGCCTTTTCCATTTCTCTATGCATACTTGAAGTCCCTTTTTGCAAATCCCAAAGCTAAAAAACATATATTTCCACATATATGTTCCCTAACAGCTATACAACATGCGTATACACAGGTTGCACCATTACATCCCGCGTGCATCAGGTTTTGTGCCCAAAATTAAAAAATGGTGTCAGGTTTCCATGTCATGTCACGAGATCCATGATCCTTGACCTTCCATATACTGGAAACATTCTGACTTGGCCCTTCAGTTCCATTTGAAGGATATAAATGGGCCATATCCAAGTTGTGGAAAGAAGAGAATAATTTAACTTTGACAGTAAAGTTACTCTAGAGAAATTATTCACTTCATATTGAGTCTACATCCCTTTTTCCTTTTAAGTCTGAACACATTGTTCAACCCCCAAAATATTCCCTATTTGATGGAGAACCTCATTGTCTCTCTTATATGAGCTTACCTTCGTTGGAGGATTGAAGTGGTGGAGGCCCAACTAGAAGGGACTTAGTTTCTCGGTTCTGAGATGTGCCAACATGGAATTTTCTCATTCATACACTTATGTTGTTTATATTTTAATAGAAAAACTCTTTTCTTGCCCAATTAATATCTTGCAAATATTTGAATTGTTATTCCATGGGAATAGTTTTTATGAATATTGATGGATTATGCTATTATATGTGCTAACTTTATAAATTATCACCATATGCTTGTGTATCTTGGTTTTTGAGGACACATTGCAGGTATATAGCTTTGAGTCGAGTGCTTAACGATGGTATTCTTTGAACATCCTGTTGGCATAGGGGAAGACTTGGGGTTCAACGCTACAACAATGCACCTACAAAACCCTAACTAGCGGCCCTTTCGACAACACCTACGAAGCAGATGAAGTCTCACCCGAGGTAGAGGCAGAGGTGGTTGCAGGACTCCAGTGTCTACAACCTTATCTAGGACACAAATCTGTGATTACAACACTTTAACAAGCAATTAGCAGTTATATTTCATTAATATTCAGTCTAGTTTACAACGCAGTTAAACCCTAATAACATATTGACGCTCATAGATTCAATAACTCCAAGCACTAAAAATACTAACATAGGTCAGATCTAGCATTCATTCACATTATTTAGCACTAAGATACCATTCTAGATTCACTCATCATCTAACAATGCATTAAGCATTGAATCACATAAACAGAAGAGCAATCGGAAAGCACAAAGCATTCACAACATAGGATATATGTGGTTCACCCCCACCCTGGGGCTACGTACACCAACTCTTCATCTTATTTATTAGCTTCTTTCAATATTCTTACATGCACAGAGCCTCAAGATCAACTTTGTAGAGAACAGGAGATCTGCGCACTCTTTGCTAGATCATCCTTCTCCAACTAGGTGACAACACAAAGCCTACATACAGGCGCTTACGGTCGCTTTCACTTAGTTCTGCAAGTCTCACATAGTATGCACAAAGCCATTACAGTTACCACTTGCACTTAGCACTTAGCACACCGGCCTAGACTAGTCACTACTAGTCACTATTCACACTACTTCTTACATCACCTAGACTTCTATTTATACATTACAAAATTGGGCCTAAACATGGCTAAACCCATGGGCCAACATTCCCATACCCACTACATAAGCACAAAACCCAAAAATCCTTAAAAAGGGGTTGATATCCTTCGATCTCTGCTTTGTCTTATGCTCTGCCTTCGACAGCCTGTCGATGTACCAAAACTAGGTCAAACATGACCAAGAATCCTCAAAACTTGGTCAATGGCCAACAGGCCCCTAACACTCACCTGTGACTTGTCCCGAGTCACTTTGATCTAGGTAGCTCTTCTTTAAAATACTCAAGCTTCTTTGACTTGTTGTTTTCCATGGCCTCCTATTTAGCAAACTCTTGTATGACTGCTTCGTTGACAGGTCCCTCTAGGAGTTGTTCAGCTATAGTGATGAATTGTTATAGTTCTGATCCTCGACCTTCGATCTCTGCAAGTAGTTGGAAAGCCTCATCCTATATAGTTTGGAGCCTCTGAGTCACTTCCATGACTCTACTCTCAATGGTGTGGACCTGTTGTTGAGTAGTGTGATGCTCTTGAGATCATTTCATCCTTTCAATAGTTGACAGGGGCTTCAACTGTGCCTGTATTGTTTATGCTTGTTGCTTCACCTCCTGGAGTTGTGACTCTAGTGCCTTAAATTCTGGATTCTCAAGGAGTCACTCATACATATGGGCACTGTGATCACTTAGTTTCTTACATTCCATGGTGAGGGCCTTTATTCTCTCGACTGTTCTTTGAGAAGTTGCATCTCTTTGATCTCTCACATCCTACAGGGTGTCAGGCACTGTGCGGAGCTCTAATTCTGTTATTCTTTGTTGTAGTTGTTGGATAGCTTCTGCAAGATGCTCTACTTGATGATTGAATCAATCTTCTTCCTTTGTCTCTAAGCCTATCATAGAGCGAAGTGCTCTGTTGACTGCTTCTTTCACTTCGAGTTGCTTTGCGAGCAAATGTTCTTTTTCTTACTGAATTTGTGCTTTCTCCTCTTCAAAATTTATCTGGAGAGATACCTTCTCCTACTCTACAAGTCAACATTGTTCTATGAGTACTTCTTGCACTTGCTTCAAGGCCTAGGTGGCTTATTCGGTTTCCTCTTGTGCACGATGAAGGCGAGCTTCGATCGCATCATCTAGTCGACAGAGTTGGGCTGGCTCATCTCCCAACTATGGTTCTCCTAATGGCAGGAGCGGAGTGGACACTACGCGACTCGACTGAAGGACCTGTTGTACCCCTTGGAGTTCGACCTCGATTATATTGTACATATCCTCCTTCTTGGATTCTTTTTTCTGCAATATTTCCTACGAAGCATCATTTATAGCTACGATGATGAAGTCAAAGTCATCGACAATGAGCACAGTCTTCATATTAGTCACGGTGGCTCTGGATTTATTCCGGGAAGAGGGTTTCGGGGGAGAAACCTTCCTCTTCTTCAAGGGATCGGCCTCATCTCTAAGCAGTGTTACTTCGCCTTTCTTCTAATCATCTTCTTTTCCATTTATCTCTTCTACTTCATCATCACCCCCTCAACCAGGTGATATTGAAGCAGTCTTTTCTGAGGCACTGCTTAAGTCTTGGAATTCTTTGGTCTTCTTCCTTCTACTGGTTCTATGTGTGTCTTGTTCTTTGTGAGTGGCCTCCGGGTTGTCAAGTTCTGGATCATACATCTCTTCAGGGTTAGCAGCGATAAGGAAGTCAGTTGACCATTCCTTAGTTATCTCCTTGAGGTCCTCTTCTGTGAGCTTGTAGCACCACTGAAGATCCTCCTTATGTTCATCTACTCGCGTAGTAATATAGATGAAGTGTCGATCTGCGCGGAACTTCATGAGGGGCCAAAAATGTTGTAGGGTGTTCGGTGTCATGCAAGGTTCAGCTTCTATAGCCCTCTTCAGCTGGAGATAGTAGGTGTGCTATACTGTGTTCGACTACCACTATTTTCCCATATCGCTCGAGTACCAAAGCATGGCGAAATTCACAGCAAGCGGCTCAAACAACTCAATGTCCGGGAAGGTCACACCTTCCGGCATTTCCCAAGAAACAAATGCGATGAGGATCAGGAGCCAGCTAAATTGGAACTCGTAGCCCTGATCCTGTGCTTTGTGACAGTCTAATTCTATCTTATTAACTAGGTACTTCACCCAATTCATTTGTACGCCTTCCACGCATTTCCCCACAAGGTCAATGACAAAGCCTGTGACCTTCATGGGTCTGTTCTTCCTTACTAGATTTCCAGCGATTAATTGGCATGCTAGGCACACTGCACAATTTTGGATGGAGGATACCTTGTAGCATCGCGTCCCCTTCTCAACATCATCGTATGTATCCTTGATATTCTGGGCTAATGCACGATCTGTGGCCTTCCCTGGATAGAAGTCCTATGGTTCGGGTCCTTGCATACTCAATCCGATGATCCTATGGATCAGCGTCGGATCGACTGTGATACGATAGTCTAGCCATAAGTAGCTGCCATGGTAACATGAAAGTAGGAGCTGGACATAGGCATTAACTTCCTGGTGCCTTCCAAAGTGTGGGATTTTCATTACATTCAACAAGGTGGACTGCACGAGTTTCATCGTCCATGGCTGGGAGATTATTTTCGAGTTCTTCCC
>SNQJ01S0014717.1:63609-87543 GCA_010110895.2 Picea sitchensis
GGCCAAAAATGTTGTAGGGTGTTCGGTGTCATGCAAGGTTCAGCTTCTATAGCCCTCTTCAGCTGGAGATAGTAGGTGTGCTATACTGTGTTCGACTACCACTATTTTCCCATATCGCTCGAGTACCAAAGCATGGCGAAATTTGCAGCAAGCGGCTCAAACAACTCAATGTCCGGGAAGGTCACACCTTCCGGCATTTCCCAAGAAACAAATGCGATGAGGATCAGGAGCCAGCTAAATTGGAACTCGTAGCCCTGATCTTGTGCTTTGTGACAGTCTAATTCTATCTTATTAACTAGGTACTTCACCCAATTCATTTGTACGCCTTCCACGCATTTCCCCACAAGGTCAATCACAAAGCCTGTGACCTTCGTGGGTCTGTTCTTCCTTACTATATTTCCAGCGATTAATTGGCATGCTAGGCACACTGCACAATTCTGGATGGAGGATACCTTGTAGAATCGCGTCCCCTTCTCAACATCATCGTATGTATCCTTGATATTCTGGGCTAATGCATGATCTGTGGCCTTCCCTGGATAGAAGTCCTATGGTTCGGGTCCTTGCATACTCAATCCGATGATCCTATGGATCAGCGTCGGATCGACTGTGATACGATAGTCTAGCCATAAGTAGCTACCATGGTAACATGAAAGTAGGAGCTGGACATAGGCATTAACTTCCTGGTGCCTTCCAAAGTGTGGGATTTTCATTACATTCAACAAGGTGGACTGCACGAGTTTCATCGTCCATGGCTGGGAGATTATTTTCGAGTTCTTCCCCTTCGTCCTAGTTAAGTATTTATACAGGGTGAGCATATTATGGTTCTTGCGGTCTCCTAAGTTGAAGTCGTTGAAATTCAACGTTGTGATCTTGTCCTGTTGTGCTCAAACTACGTGTATCCCTCTCGAGAGGTACACAGTAACCATGGTGTACTCAAAATCTCTCAGCACACTATCACGACTCACCGCGTCGGCTAGAGGCAGTATGTAGTCGGGTAATATGGTTGGTATTATCTTCTCATTTTCTAGGTCATCTTTGTGCTTGGTTCTCTTTTCCGCTATTGGTTGGGATGGTACAGATCCGCGAGTAGTCGATGAAGAGGCTTCCACTCCTCTTGTCAATGACGCTTGTATACCCACATACATTACTCTTTCAGTCATGAGGTCTATTAGGACTCTATAATTTATAGGGAAATCAATATTCTGACTGATATCTATTTTGGTCGAAACGCAGATTGCTCACGATGCATAGTGAAAATGAAAAGTTGACATAAGGCTCTCAGTACATCTCCAAAGATGTCGCAAATAAACGGTGGTTTTATGTTGTGGAATTATCTCCCAGATTTATTTTTGGCAAAATCCTTCATCAATGAACGCATTTCAAGAAATATTATGGCTGGCTCAGTTGTGCAAATGTCACAATTGAATCAGAGAAAACAAGCCTCACTGTGTAATTTGTGGAAGAATAAAATCGTGGTCTGACACTCAAATCGGCACTTCTCTAGAATGATCGTAAAATAAATGATTTTCATCACTGTTCTCTCAAGTTTTTGCATAGGGAAAAACTATGCATTTTTTAATTTGGTTATTGGGTAGCCAAATTTTGGTGCCACATTCAACTTTTGATCTATTTTTGGAGCCAAAGTGACTCTCGGGTTTGTTACAGGGCACAAGGTTATATTAAAATTTTAACCAAAATCTCAACATTGGCCAGGAGCCAGTCTCCATGTCCACAAGCTATCGAGCATCTACATATCAACACACATCACAATAAAAAGCCTAGCACCCAAGCACCAAGCCTCCAATTGCCAACAAATGTTTTACACTTGCCACCAAACGCCCGAAGATCATATTTAACCAACATACTGAGGTGTTAAAACGTTGAGTTGTAGATGAATAAGACAATAGAAATGTGCCCACTCAAAGTTCAAATCACTTACTGTCATTCAATGTGCAGGTTTTATGTCAAAGAGATAAATGAGCATATTGAAATTGGGCAGGCCGATGGGAACTATGGTAGTGTCGGTGATTGGAATAATGTACAGAGTCCAAGTATTAGGCGTTGGAATGTATATCATTACAATTACCATTCAAATACCATCCGAGCATCCAACACATGTCATCAACACGCAACACATTATGAGTCAAGCTACACAAAGCTAAAGCAGAAGCCACGAGGGTCACAACATGTGCAATATGCATCGAGAGCATCGTTGAGCGCTTGACAATGTGGATAGATATTTTTACATGTATGTTGGTCGATGTGGGATCTTCCTCACTGTGCAAAGAACCCAGTCCAACATCAAGCATCCAAACTTCTGGATATCAATATAGTTTCCCGGGGAATATTTTAAATTGAAAATTACATTTGTTGCTGCAACTATTTTAGAGGAGATTGGAATGCCTTCACTTTCCCCAACAATGTCAAGGCAACGTTCATGAGAAGGCATCACATTCATTTTTGAAGGAAACCGTACATTTTTTTGGTCTGTCTCTTGGAAAATATGACTCTTTTATGTACTCCCTAGAGATATTTGGAGTGTTCACTATTGCAAGATTTTAGGGAACATATCTGGGCATTCAAATTACGGTTGAGAATTTACAGGAGCAAAGCCAACAAGTAAAATATCATCTCTAGAATATGTGGCAGAAAATCAATTTTCTAGATTTCAAGGCAGTTGGGACACAAATGGTAGTCGAAAGATATCCAAATTTACAAGTGGCAGATGACAGTTTCAATCATTCCCAGTCTAAGAATATTTGACTCCAACAAATCTCCAGCAATCCGAGTTTTAAACAACTTTATTATTTTTTTGTATTCTTTGTTTTGATTCTGTTAGAATTTATGGGCCTTGCTATTCTAGAAGTTTTTTTTTTTTTTTCTGTAATCTTTAAATGATCGATCAGTAATAGGCAAGTTGTTGACATGATTCTTGTGTCGAGGTGTTGGTGGCGTTTTCCTTTCTCTGTTAAGTGTTTTTCCAGTTATCATTTCATTTGTTTTCATATTCTTATTGTCAAAGGAGAATTAATAGAGCATAATTTATTGGAGAAATACTCTGCATTTGTTCTTTGATAATCTTTATGTTTCTCTTCTAACAGCTCAGTTTAGGAATTCTTAAATGCTCCTTTGCTTGGGTTTTTTTCTCCCCTATTTCTTCCTCATTCGACACCATTAAAACTTAATTCAATCCAACATTTCCACTACCTTTCCCTATGTAGGAGATTTTTCTAGATCTGAGAGTGAGTCATACATTTAAGCACAGACCCTATTTTCCCAATGGCCCTCCTTGTTGTCCCAACCCAACCATTTAAAAAGCAAAAACCCTGATTCCTCATAACTAGCCTAATATCCTATTCCAAAACAAGCTAAATCATACAAAGAGAGCCCTCTCTAAGTCTTGGAGGGATAGATATAAGACTCCAAGTGATTGAAATAGTTACCTCTATCAATTTCTCCCTCAGCCTGAGAAATTACAGACTGATAACATTTTGGCGACTCCACTAGGGAATTTCTCCAGTAATGCACTTCAAGTTCTAGATCTGATCACTGATGATGGACAGTGACCAGACACAGGAAGGTTGTACCATTCACCTGGCGACTCCATTGTTCAAGATCCTGAGCTTCAAATTTCACAAGTGACTTCACTGCCAAAGAATCCAGATTTCAGAGCATTGATGATGATTCAGGATGATATGGTATGTGGCAAATCCTATATCTTGTGCAGTTATAAAAGAATTCGGGGATGATTTAGTAGATTTTCAAGTTGATGAAGTTTTGTTAACAACCGTGTTTCATTTTTGGAAATCAAGAAATTTTTCTCCTGAAATTAAAATTTGTGTTCTTGAGTTGTTTGCCGAAAGACTTGAAAAGGAGATTGAGCTCTTGAATAATCAGATTCAATCCTACAATTTCCAACATCCAAAACAGTTTTATGAAAATCTTACATCTCCAAAACGAAAAGAGATTGTATTGTCTTTTGATTTTTCGATTGATGAATATTTTGTTTGCAAACACAAGTTTGAAACTGAACAGTTTCAATCATGGTCTAATATCAAGGATACGAATGGAAAAATCATCCATGTTAAAATGCTAAATGAATACCTGGAGAATCAACAAATAGATCTTATCTTTATTGAACCGGTTGCAAATTATATGGAGCTCCTCTTCAGTATAATTATTCAATCATGTTTTTTCTGCAAGGACCCAAGACATCACCAGTTGCCATTACATATTTCAGTTTTGATTTTCATCAAGCATGATGAGGAAGCCCAATCATGGGATCAACTGTTGGGTTGGATTCATTAGCACTTTCTCATTACCTGATTGAGTAGTAATTGTTAGCAAAGTAGGGTAGGTAGATGTGTGCAAATAAGCTCAATACTTTGAGCATTTTCCAAGTATTTCTTCAGTTCAACATTTTTCATATTGCAATTCAACCATCAGATCTCCGATGTACAGAATTTTCAGTTTTAAAATTTGCAACACAACGTTTCAGTCACTAGTTCTCAGTTTAAATTTCAGTTTTCAGTTCATAAATTGGACTCCATTGCTCAAATAGAAAGACATTGATCATCAAGTTCCTAGAGTTCAGTGGTTCTAGACACCTCCTTCAGAGCTATCTTCCCTAGGTGGAGCCTATGTTAGGACCCTATAATTTATAGGGAAATCAGTGTTATGACTGATATCTATTTTGGTCAAAATGCAGATTGCTCACGGTGCATAGTGAAAATGAAAAGTTGAAAAAAGGCTCTCAGTACATCTCCAAAGATGTTGCAAATAAACGGTGGTTTTATGTTGTGGAATTATCTCCCAGATTTATTTTTGGAAAAATCCTTCATCAATGAACGCGTTTCAAGAAATATTATGGTTGGTTCAGTTGCGCAAATGTCATAATGGAAGCAGAGCAAATGAGCCTCATTGTGTAATTTGTGGAAGAATAAAATCATGGTCCGGCACTCGAATCGACACTTCTCCATAATGATCGTAAAATAAATGATTTTCATTACTGTTCTCTCAGGTTTTTGAGTGGGGAAAAACTCTGCATTTTTGAATTTGGTTATTGGGTAGCCAAAGTTTGGTGCCACATTCAACTTTTGGTCTATTTTTGGAGCCAAAGTAACTCTCGAGTCTATTACAGGGCACAAGGTTATATTAAAATTTTAACCAAATCTCAGCATTGGCCAGGAGCCAGTCTCCATGTCTAGAAGCTATCGAGCATCTACATATCAACACACATCACAATACAAAGCCTAGCACCCAAGCGCCAAGCCTCCAATTGCCAACAAATGTTTTACACTTTCCGCTAGACGCCTGAAGCTCAGATTTAACCAACATACTGAGGTGTCAAAACGTTGAGTTGCAGATGAATAAGACAATAGAAATGCACCCACTCAAAGGTCAAATCGCTTATTGTCATTCAATGTGTAGGTTTTATGTCAAAGAGAGAAATGAGCATATTGAAATTGGGCAGGTCAATGGTAACCATGGTAGTGTCGGTGATTGGAATAATGTACAGAGTCCAAGTATTAGGCATTGGAATGTATATCATTACAGTTACCATTCAAATACCAACCGAGAATCCAACACATGTCATCAACATGCAACACATTATGAGTCAAGCTACACAAAGCTAAAGCAGAAGCCACGAGGGTCACAACATGTGCAATATACATCGAGAGCATCGTTGAGTGCTTGATAATGTGGATAACTATTTTTACATGTATGTTGGTCGATGTGGGATCTTCCTCACTTCGCAAAGAACCCAGTCCAACATCAAGCATCCAAACTTCTGGATATCAATATAGTTTCTCGAGGAATATTTTAAATTGAAAATTACATTTGTTGTTGCAACTATTTTGGGGGAGATTGGAATGCCTTCACTTTCCCCAACAATGTCAAAGGAAACGTTCATGAGGAGGCATCACATTCAATTTTGAAGGAAACTGTACATTTGTTTGGTCTGTCTCTTGGTAGATATGACTCTTTTATGTACTCCCTAGAGATATTCAGAGCATTCACTATTGCAAGATTTTAGGGAACATATCTAGGCATTCAAATTATGGTTGAGAATTTACAGGAGTAAAGCAAGCAAGTAAAATATCATCTCCATAATATGTAGCAAAAAATCAATTTTCCAGATTTCAAGGTGGCAGTTGGGACACAAATGGTAGTTGAAAGATATCCAAATTTACAAGTGGTAGATGACAGTTTCAAGCATTCCCATTCTAAGAAGATTTGACTCCAACAAATCTCCAGAAATCCAAGTTTTAAATAACTTTGTTATTTTTTGGTATTCTTTGTTTTGATTCTATTAGAATTTATTTGCCAGCGAATCAATGAGTAGAGGGATTGGTTCATTATAAAAGGCAGTGATTTTGTAATAGGAGGGGGTTGGACCGAGAAGGAAGTTGATTCTTTGGCTGGACTATGGGCCTTGCTATTCCATAAGTTTTTTTTTCCGGTAATCTTTAAATGATTGATCAGTAATAGGCAAGTTGTTGACATGATTCTTATGTCAAGGTGTTGGTGGCATTTTCCTTTCTTTGTTAAGTGTTTTTCCAGTTATCATTTCATTTGTTTTCAAATTCTTATTGTCAAAGGAGAATTAATAGAGAAGAATTTATTGGAGAAATACTCTGCATCTAATCTTTGATAATCTTTATGTTTCTCTTCTAACAGCTCAGTTGGAAATCGAGAAATTTTTCTCCTGAAATTAAAATTTGTGTTCTCGAGTTGTTTGTCAAAAGACTTGAAAAGGAGATTGAGCTCTTGAATACTCAGATTCAATCCTACAGTTTCCAACATCCAAAACAGTTTTATGAAAATCTTACGTCTCCAWAACCAAAAGAGATTGTATTGTCTTTTGATTTTCAGATTGACGAATATTTTGTTTGCAAACATAAGTCTGAAACTAAACAGTTGCAATCATGGCCTAATATCGAGGATATGAATGGAAAACTCATCCATGTTAAAATTCTAAATGAATACCTGGAGAATCAACAAATAGATCTTATCTTTATTGACCCGATTGCAAATTATATGGAGCTCCTCTTCAGTATAATTGTTCAATCACATTTTTTTCTGCAAGGACCCGAGCCATCACCAGTTTCCATTACATATTTCAGTTTTGATTTTCATCAAGCATGATGAGGAAGCCCAATCATGGGATCAACTGTTGGGTTGGCTTCATTGGCACTTTTTCATTACCTGATTGAGCAGTAATTGTTAGTAAAGTAGGGTAGGTAGATGTGTGCAAATAAGCTCAGTACTTTGAGCATTTTCCAAGTATTTCTTCAGTTCAACATTTTTCAGATTGCAATTCAACCATCAGATCTCCAATGTACAGAATTTTCAGTTTTAAAATTTGCAGCATAGAGTTTTAGTCACTAGTTCTCAATTTAAATTTCAGTTTTCAGGTCATAAATTGGACTCCATTGCTCAAATAGGAAGACACTGATAATCAAGTTCCCAGAGTTCAGCGATTCTAGACACCTCCTTCGGAGCTATCTTCCCCAGGTGGAGCCTATGTTAGGACCCTATAATTTATAGGGAAATCAATATTCTGACTGATATCTATTTTGGTCAAAACATAGATTGTTCACAGTGCATAGTGAAAATGAAAAGTTGACAAAATGCTCTCAGTACATCTCCAAAGATGTCACAAATAAACGATGGTTTTATGTTGTGGAATTATCTCCCAGATTTATTTTTGGAAAAATCCTTCATCAATGAACACGTTTCAAGAAATATTATGGCTGGCTCAGTTGCGCAAATGTCACAATGGAAGCAGATAAAATGAGGTTCACTATGTAATTTATGGAAGAATAAAATCATGGTCTAGCACTCGAACCGACACTTCTCCAGAATGATCGTAAAATAAATGATTTTCATCACTGTTCTCTCAGGTTTTTGCGTAGGGAAAAACTCTGCATTTTTGAATTTGGTTATTCGATAGCCAAAGTTTGGTGCCACATTCAACTTTTGGTCTATTTTTAGAGCCAAAGTGACTCTCGAGTCTGTTACAGGGCACAAGGTTATATTAAAATTTTAACCAAAATCTCAACATTGGCCAGGAGTCAGTCTCCGTGTCCAGAAGCTATCGAGCATCTACATATCAACACACGTCGCAATACAAAGACTAGAACCCAAGCGCCAAGCCTCCAATTGCCAACAAATGTTTTATACTTGCCACCAGATGCCCGAAGCTCAGATTTAACCAACATACTTAGGTGTCAAAATGTTGAGTTGCAGATGAATAAGACAGTAGAAATGCGCCCACTCAAAGGTCAAATCACTTACTGTCATTCAATGTGCAGGTTTTATGTCAAAGAGAGAAATGAGCATATTGAAATCGAGCAGGCCGATGGTAACTATGGTAGTTTCGACGATTGGAATAATGTACAGATTCCAAGTATTAGGTGTTGGAATGTATATCATTACAATTATCATTCAAATACCATCCGATCATCCAACACCTGTCATCAACACACAACACATTATGAGTCAAGCTAAACAAAGCTAAATCAGAAGCCACGAGGGTCACAACATGTGCAATATGCATCGAGAGCATCGTTAAGCGCTTGATAATGTGGATAGATAATTTGACATGTATGTTGGTCGATGTGGGATCTTCCTCACTGCGCAAAGAACCCAGTCCAACATCAAGAATCCAAACTTCTGGATATCAATATAGTTTCCCGAGGAATATTTTAAATTGAAAATTACATTTTTTGTTGCAACTATTTTGGAGGAGATTGGAATGCCTTCACTTTCCCCAACAATGTCAAAGGAAACATTCATGAGGGGGCATCACATTCAGTTTTGAAGGAAACTGTACATTTTTTTGGTCTATCTCTTGGGAGATATAACTCTTTTATATACTCCCTAGAGATATTCGAAGCGTTCACTATTGCAATATTTTAGGGAACATATCTGGGCATTCAAATTACGGTTGAGCATTTACTGGAGTAAATCTAGCAAGTAAAATACCATCTCTATAATATGTGGTAGAAAATCAATTTTCCAGATTTCAAGGCGGCAATTGGGACACAAATGGTAGTCGAAAGATATCCAAATTTACAAGTGGCAGATGACAGTTTCAAGCATTCCCAGTCTATGAAGATTTGACTCCAACAAATCTCCAGCAATCCGAGTTTTAAACAACTTTATTATTTTTTGGTATTCTTTGTTTTGATTATGTTAGAATTTATTTGTCAGCGAATCAATGAGTAGAGGGATTGTTTCATTATAAAATGCAGTGCTTTTGTAATAGGAGGGGTTTGGATCGGTAAGGAAGTTGATTCTTTGGCTGGACTATGGGCCTTGCTATTCCATAAGTTTTCTTTTTTTTTAATCTTTAAATGATCGATCAGTAATAGGCAAGTTGTTGACAGGATTCTTGTGTCGAGGTGTTGGTGGAGTTTTCCTTTCTCTGTTAAGTGTTTTTCCAGTTATCATTTCATTTGTTTTCAAATTCTTATTGTCAAAGGAGAATTAATAGAGAAGAATTTATTGGAGAAATACTCTACATCTGTTCTTTGATAATCTTTATGTTTCTCTTCTAACAACTCATTTTAGGAATTCTTAAATGCTCCTTCGCTTAGTTTTTTTTTCCCCTATTTTTTCCTCATTTGACACCATTAAAAATTAATTCAATCCAACATTTCCACTACCTTGCCCTGTGTAGGAGATTTGTCTAGATCTGAGAGTGAGTCATACATTTAAGCACGGACCCCATTTTCCCAATGGCCCTCCTTGTTGTCCCAACCCAACCATTTAAAAATCAAAAACCTCGATCCCTCATAACTAGCCTAATATCATATTCCAAATCAAGCTAAATCATACAGAGAGAGCCCTCTCTGAGTCTTGGACAGATAGATCTAAGACTCCAAGAAGTTGAAACACTTACCTCTGTCAATTTCTCCCTCAGCCTAAGAAATTACAAAGTGATAACAAGGTTGATGAGTACCTCCTTCACAGACTCTTTGAGTGTGCTACGTTCTTCGGACCTACATGATCGTGGTTGAATATCTCAGGATTGAAGAATAAGTTCTCTAAGCTAGGTTACAACACAAAGCCTACATACAGTCTCTTACGGTCGCTTGCATTTAGCTCTACAAGTCTCACACAATATGCACAAAGACATTACAGCTACCACTTGCACTTATCAACTAACACTTAGCACTTAGCACACCGACCCAGACTAGTCACTACTAGTCACTATTCACACTACTTCTTACATCGCCTAGACTTCTATTTATACATTACAAAATCGGACCTAAATATGGGTAAACCCATGGGCCGACATTCTCATACCCGTTACATAATCCCAAAACCCAAAAATCCCTAAAAAGGGGTTGATATCCTATGATCTTTGCTTCGTCTTGTGCTCCGCCTTCGACAACCTGTCGATGTCCCAAAACTAGGTCAAACATGACCAAGAATCCTCAAAACTTGGTCAAGGGCCAACACGTCTGAATGAGGTAGGTTCTTTATCTTGTCTTTTTAGTCTCTTTGATTATATAGCATACTTGATATTAGAGTTGATTTATGTAGTGATTTCCTTCTGTTGTGATTTACCCCATGCCATAGAGCGATTTTCCTCATAACAGAATTAGCGACCATACTGGGGATTAAATATTCTTTTTGGGGTTTCGAGTGTTTTTCTCCTTTGATTGCTCTCAGTTATATTGAGTTTCTTGTCGTCTGATTTCTTGACAACCTATTTCCATTTTGAGTCTGAGTTTCTTGTCCTTATCCTTAACCTAGCAATTTTTTAATACATATACACGGGTTTTCCCTTGACAGAGGCGTAAATACGCTAGTTGTCTTTTTGTAGAGGGCATATATACAAGGTTTTCTCTTGAACAGATGCATACATCATCCTTCTTTTCTTGATTGTTGAGTTTGGTGTTTGTTGGGTAAGTTGTTATGGTTGTTGAGTCTTATTGGGTCTCTCTTATAACTGTTAAGTGCCTGTAGATTGATAGGGAACCTTTCTTTGGTTGAATTTTTGGGCAGTTTTTCTTTCTCATCATCTTTTTTATTGGTTGTACTTGCATCTTAGGATGCATGTTTTCTTCTTGATATCCTTCTTGATTTTTCTCTTTTTTCTTACAGTAGGATTTATATATCAAGCTATTGTTCAGTCCTTGCATTTTCATTTCTTTATATTGAAAATACAAAAATATACATTTTGCATTATGGCATTTGATTTTTTGGGTTCTTATTATTGATCTTGATACATGTATAGAAAGATTGCATCTTATTTGAAATTTTAGAGTTGAATTTAAAGTTGCATTTTTAAAAAGATTATCGTTTATTGAGAATTGAAGTTAGGACTTTGCATTATATTCATATTCAGTTCTTTTACTTGTTGCTTCATAACATCATCAATTTCACGACCACATCTTTTGAGTAAAATAATCCACTAAAAGTAATGCTGATAAATTTAAAATTGATTAGAAACGATTTTATTTTCCAGGGTGCACGAACTAGCTTAAGATTTAGAGCCTTGGAATAGGATTTTGTGAGTAAACTTCTCTAAGGAAATTAAACTCAACATATGTATCTGAATAAGGGAGTGGTGAAATCCATTGTATAATTGGTGACGTCATGAGGCTCCTATCACATTGAAATTAAGCACGAGGTCACACAAAGTTGTTTGAGGAGATATCCCTCCAATACCTTCTTAGCATCAGAGATATTTTTGGAAATCTATTCATATACGGGGGTCTTGCTAGTAACTTTACCTCTGTGAGAGACAGTGATTTCAATATTTTGGGCTTTGTTACCCTGCCCATATGGTGGATTTGACTTATGACTAGACTCATGCGCATTGGTTATATCATGGTGGATTTAGTTGCTTGACATAGGTATCCACATATGTTACTTACAGGGGTCATTCTACAGGTACACTGATTCAAATAAGGGTCGGACAATAGACAACCTTTATGGAGGATTACCTCTCTAAGGGGATCTAACCAAGTGGTTGTTAAGCCCATGAGGGATCTTATAATTGATTCTGATACCTCTGAGCTTTTGAACGGAGTCTCGGGCCCCTCTTGGGTGAGGCATACCTACTTTAGTGAGGGAGGCCCCTTTCAACCACTTTATCATGTTTGTGTGCATATTGGCCTTTTTGTTTATTTTGGTGTGCTCTTTGACTATTAGGTTTCCTTAGGATTTGTTTTTATATCTCAATTCTTGAGTCATCGTGGACCCAGAATAGCCTCCTCACAGGTCTTGTCATTTGTTGAAGTTACCACCGCATCTTGAGTCTTTTCCTTCTAAAAGGCATAACTTTATCAACTATGGTACACACACCTCCACTTACCAGACTTGGGGTCATACAAGTATGAGTACTGAGTCGAGCTAGAAATATATTGGGAGTCCTTCAACTCCCATACCTATTATAGTTAATGGTACTCCTTCTATGCCTTCAACCACCATGGTTGTAGTGTCGAAGGTTCCCGTCATCGCTCCTATCCGACTTGTGGTTTCTGCTCAATCCATAGTCATGAACCCTTTTGGGTCTCTTTTTAATTCGTCGAGATACAATACATAGTCCATCCCTACAACCTCTAGCCCTTTCTCTTATGGTATGTCAAATTTCACATCACAATTTTCATCCCCCATTCCAGCATCTAATTCGAATCCTAGTATTGGACTTGGGGGCATGGATCCTTCACATATTCCATTCTCGTTTGGTGGTGCTCATATTGTTAGAAAAACAAGACCACGGAGCAATAAAATAAAACAAATGTGGAAACAAAACATAGAAGATACACAATACATGAGAGACACAGATTTATGTGGTTCACCCAGTGTGGGCTACGTCCACCAGAGAAATTGCTAGGTCCTTCCTTTATTATTATCCAGCAAATGAAGGGATACAACCTACAACAAAACCTGTTGTAACTTCCTCTTCTTTCTCTCACCCACTCTCATTTCGCTTATGGTGCTCATATTGTTAGAAAAGCAAGACCACGGAGCAATAAAACAAATGTGGAAAGAAAACATAGAAGATACACAATAAGCATGAGAGACAATGTAGATTTATGTGGTTCACCCAAGGTGGGCTACATGCCTCCACCAGAAATTGCTAGGTCCTTCCCTTATTATTATCCAAAGAATGAAGGGATACAACCTACAACAAAACCCTTGTAACTTCCTCTTCTTCCTAAAACAATACCATAATGCATAATATAATACATTTCCTCATGATCGTAGGGTTTCCTTCTAGGGAAAAAAACTCCAACATAATTTCTATCATTAGATATGCAACCTTATAATGAACTACTCAGATTTACAATGAAATTACAATATACATTTACAAGGCATTCTTTTCCCTTCAAGGTCTGGCTTCCCTAGGACCCTTAATAAAGGGTAATCCCCCTACACCAAGGAAGAGTGTACATACTGTGTAAAGTCTTCATGGGTATAAACACGGCTAAAAGAAAGGACCTCAATTAGGAACATAATTAGTCTCCACAACAAACACATATTCCCCAAACAACTCAGATGGTTTGAAACCAACTTCCTTTTCATCCTGGGTCCAATCCTAGTCTTAATGCTCATGGATGGAATATTCAACGAGGTGGACAAGATGTTTATTGTGTTAAGGTCTCACAGCCTACCTCCCTCCACATCGACATTTTGACCAACATGTTTGGCATGATGAATCCAATTCCCCTATCATATGGATTTCCACCCAGAGGGAGTCAATTTCACACATTGGGAAACCCCCAACCCTCGAGCTACTCCTGGGTGGGGCTTCACATTTACAACCCTCATCATAAAATGCCTACTAGAATTGTGCCCAATCAACTCCTTATGAATCAGGGCTTTGAGGGGGTTTTACGTTCTATTGCAGCCATGGTGCATACTAGAACCTTGGATTGGTTGTGATTCCCCAAAAAAAATATTTCCCGTGAACTTGGAGCTAGATGTCACAACCTCGTCTCTCTTTTCTGGCCATGCTCAATTTCCCATACTTATAAATATTAATTAATGACCTGGTGCATCATGACTCAACATGGCCCCCCATACCCACCAAGCTTCCTTCAGATATTCCAAAATTCAACGGAAAAACTGGTGAAGATCCTGGTGATCACGTCACTAATTTTCATCTTTGGTGATCTTCTAATTCCCTTAACAATGATTCTATTCATTTAATATTGTTTAAACGCACCCTCATGTGGGTCACAGCGAAATGGTACATAGAGATACCAAGGGGGGCGTACAAGAATTTTAATCAAATGGTTTTAGTCTTCCTCAACCACTTCCAATTGTCAGTTCGTTACAATGAAGACATATAACTTATGTCAGCACTCCGCCACAACAAATCCACCCATATCTTGGATCAAATTCAAGAGTGGCATAGACAGAAGATGTTGATCAAGGCCTACATTCCTCTAGAGTTCCTGTTGGAATGGTTTCTTAAGTCTTTACAACCTTATATTTTGAAATATGTTTCTACATCCTAGGTAACATATGAGGAAGAATCTATTTTTAAAGACCAACAGCTAGATCTTATATATGCTTAGTCTTGGATGTTATACAAAATTATTCCAGACGCACCGAGGTCAAACTAGTCCCTAGACAAAATATCGGGCCTCATGCCGATGGAATTATAGGCTCTGAAAATGTTAAGTCTACATACTTGGTGACAAGACAATTGAAAGAGATATCTCTAAACCAGTCTGTAGGAGGGAAAGCTTCATCTGTGTCCTCCACTCCCACTCAATCGGAGGATGTGCATTCTATGCAGTCATCGACCAACCCGAATGGTAACCAACAAACAGAAGGGAATAAAAGGAAAGGACGTGGTAACAATCATAAGGGTGGGAGGAATAATGACAATAAACCCAAGGACAATGCTAACAATGATGTATTGAAGGTTAATGCTCGTGAGGGAAAGAAAGAGAAGTGGAAGGTGAAATTCCCTTGTAAGTTTTGTACTGATGATCACCTTACCCACTTGTGCCCCAAACTCGAGGAAGATGAAAGGATTTTATCTCTACTGCCTATTGTGCTAACTAATCCTTTTCTGCATAATCAACACATGGCCTCGAGCTCCTCTAATTACAAAAATCGGTGATTGGAATTCAAAAAACACCAGCGCAAGATGGTGACCGTCTATGCATAAATATGGTCAAGTCTCAGATTAATGTAGCCACTTGGTCTCACGATTATAGTTCTTCATATGTTGTTCTAGGTATAGAGTCTCCCCCTCCTCCAAATACTCCTTTACAGATCGAAAAACCAAATTATTTTCCTTGTATTCTGAAAGGAGTACTCAAACGCTCTACCCACAACCCTAATTCTAGAGATTCCCAGAACTACTCTATTGTTGAGGATATGGGTCAAACCCCTTGCGCGATATCGGCTTTGGAGGTACTCCAGACATGTCCTTCACAGAGGAATTCCTTTTTATCTATGTTAGGATCTATAGAGCCCTATGTCTCTAAGGTTATCAATTTTGACGTCACATGTGTGAAGCCTCACTTCCCTTACCACGTGGCCTTTCAAATCAATGTGGATTACTAAAAGTATACCATCAAATGTATTGTTATTGATGAAGGTGTTGCAACATGTGTGATGTCCCTAACTTGTTGGAAATTCATTGGCTCTCCAACCCTCTCTCAATCTCCAACCATGTTGACCGCATTTGATGGTCATTATTTTCGTCCACACGGTATTCTTCTTACCTTTCCGGTCCAGTTAGGTGGGACGATTGTGGACGTGGATTTCGAGGTGGTTGATGCACCCCTTGACTATAACTTATTACTAGGCTGTAACTGGACTTATGTTATGACTATCGTTGTATCGTTTGTTACCTGTACTTTATGTTTTCCTCACGAAGGGAAAATCACGACAATCAATCAATTGTCCTTTACGCATTCTAGTCCCAATGCATCAGTTGGACCTTCGATCCCTGTGATTGATAATTCTCAGCCGGTAAATGAGGATATCGGTGTCGAAATGTATTCATCCCTTATGGGTACCTTTGATTTTGTGGCACCAGTTCATCATATCTATGCCATTTCCAGTAAGTATTCTTTGTCAATGATTTATGTTCCTTTCCACACTTCATATTTTAACGATCCTTGAACCCTACCTTCCCCGACCTCGTCTTGTGAAGGTTAGTCTCATATTGTAATGGAAATTCCATTGTCAGTGATAGAGATAGTGTATTAGGCTATTATCGACTCTACTGCTGACCCATATCCAGTCTCCTCGCAGACGAACGAGGAGGATCCTGTTCTCTAGCCTGTATGGGCCACTTCATCATCTTGCTCACATGATTGACTCAACGATACTTTACCTACGGATGAAGAAATCTTAGAGGCCATGAATGGTTATGATAGGCCATGGGATGATATACATCATCACTCTTACTTCCTCCCAGAGCTTGTTAGGATCAAATAAGATGATTTTAGGTCTACCTTAAGTGAGATAGTCGGTCACATTGTAGTTCCACTTGATACGCACAAAATTTATGCCAAAGGAAACATGGCAAGTATTTCTCCTACCGTCACGATCGACATATCTCACATTCCTAGTAAATTTGAAAATGTATATATCAACGCGAATTGTTCACATGAACAAATTCAGTCATTTGCTTGGTCACCAGGAATCGACCCTTCCACTAGACTTCTATTTAAGCTCATACCTGACACTTATGATATCAAAGAATGTCTCGTACACCTAGAGACTCTATATGAGCAACATCGAGATGACTCTATGACTATCGAAGCAAATAAATGACGTGTCAAGGTCTATTATGATAAGTCTGTATGTCCTCGCCAGTACACTAAAGGTGACTTGGTCCTCTTGTATGCCCAAGACAAAGAACCGTTGGGGGTAGGCAAGCTCAACCCCATGTGGCATAGTCCTTATATCATGTGACGGGTCTTACAAAAAGGAGCCTACGAATTAGAATATTATGAAGGGAATATGTTGGTTGAGCCTAGAAATGGGCTCTACTTGAAAAGATATTACTCTTGATCCCCAATATTGGGTGTAACTCTTTTTATACCAATGTATTTTAGTGTATATATGTCTTTTCCTTTATGTCATAAGCTTGCTTATCAATTTTTCCCTTGGTTGGAATATGTCAACGGAGTTGTCAATTTACTTAGGATTTGCAGACGGTGCCATTCATCATACACAGAGGTTGGCTTCCGTCGCTTGGGTTGTTTACTCACCTGAGGGACAACTTGTGTCTTCAGGTGGAGTTTTCCTAGGGCCATCAAAAAATAATGTGGTTGAATATAGCGTCATTATAAAGATTTTACACGATGCCATTTCACATGTTATTTGTTCTTTAGAATTTCTCCTGGACTCTCAATTAGTAGTATGTCAGTTGAATGGCAGTTACTATGTGTGAGACCCTACCCTACTCGACAATTCCTATGGTTACAACTTTTGGAACGACATTTTGATTTTATTTCTTATAATCACATACCTAGAAGTTCTAATTATGTATCTGATGCATATGCTAATTATGTTTTAGATTGGCATTTGTCACATAACTAAAGTAAAGAAAACACATTCACCAATGTACACATTGTAATATAAGTAAAGACGAAGACCAACGGTTTTTATATTTCATCTCTCCAAAAAATATGGTGTCATAGTACAAAATTGGGGCTCAAACCCTCAAAGTACATGTACGGCCGATCAATACAATAACCATGACATCTATGCATGTGGCACCAGATGTGTGTCATGATAACATAGTATGACGTTTGCGAGATGATGAAAAAGTTGCACCCAAGCATAAGGCACACCTACTACCTGGAGTTTCATCACCTACGATAGATCCTCTACCGAAACCATGGGAATTATTTGTATCAAATGAGACAAGTTTCCCTACAGGTTTCCCAAGCCTAGAACCCGCTCGAAGAAAAAACTACATAAGATAGACACAAACCTGAAGTTCATCTTTCTACCTTGTTTATAGTCTGTCAGTTGACTGTTCATGTTGGCCAGCAATGAGATGCACCAGTCATAAACCATGGGTCGCAATCACTCCACCAAGTAGAACATAAGTGGCCTTGATTCCCAATGTAACGAGGCAAACCCTGTGATCCATACCAACACTAGGACAATGATCTTAAGACTCAGGTTTTTTATCGCTCTAATCAGGAGTTGGCTACCTACCTTCTCAATCCCTACAACGCAGTGAGTGGCTATGTATTCCTCTATATTCATGCCACTCCCAACTCCCTAGGCTTTGAGGATCACCACCTCACCTCGACGTGATAATCCTATCATAAAATATATGTCCTCGACTTCAATCCTCAATGGTTTCCCATCAAGTTTGAAGGTCTCTATGTCTGGATCCCAATAGTTCATCAACATCTGTAGTAGTCTCACTTGACACCTCATTCCTTTGAGAGTCAAAATTTTATATAACCCACATCTTCTTAATGTCATTTGGGCCCCTGGATATCTTTCTATTACAACATCAACCTTTTCATGCTCTCTTTCTCTCCACTCTAGCACCATGCTGCAAGTTTAAAATCAAATTTTGAGTCAATATTATTTAAAAGATTCAAATCACGGACTTGTACATGAGCTGCAATTTACACGGTTTCATATAGGGATTCATATACACAATATTTTTTTATAAAAATCACGTATAGGGTTGTGTATATGTGACTCAATGACTTATAGACCGGGTACACCCTAGTTTCTATGCATTAAAATACTCTAATATTAAATCCTAAATTAAAATTTTAAACCAATAGAAATGAAGAGAAGGGAAAGAAGACTTACTTGGTCTAGACGGTTGTCAATTCCCTCACTCATAGCTCCCACAAGCAGCAGTTAAATATCAGGGCAAATTTGGTCCAAAATGCACCATTTGGGTAAAAAATACAAATGATATGGTAAATTGCTTATTTTTTTAATATTTATAGAAAAAAAATTACCCACTTTGCATAGTTTTTCTTAATGTTTTACCTAAATGGACTAATAGTGCAGTGGAGGGAGTTGTTTTTGGTGGTTTTGTCGAGGGATTCTTGTGGTTCTAGTGTGTTTTCGCCCGTTCATTACTTTGGCAGGTATATTTATTTGACTACCATATAGGATAGGTCATCACTCCATCTTGCATTTTTTCATTATCCTATGACTGTGATCCATATGCCTTAGGTACACACCCATTTATTAGAGACAAAAAACCTTATTATTTCTAATAAAAGTGTCGTTATTGAATGGTAGAGACTTACCAAACATGGGTGCCCTAGTTAGAACCTTTGTGTCATTCAATGTCCATGCATAGATTTTTTCGTAGGACCGGGAGTCCCTTATAGATAATATGACTTTGCGTTAGAAACTCATTTCTTACTCACAAGCATGTTGACCTATACCTATGGGATTCCCATGAGTCTAGTTTAAGCTCTTTTTCGACTCTATTAAAAAATGAAAATATTGTCGAGTGAACTTGTCTGGATTTGAAAGGACATCTATTTGGTGTAATTTTAACCCTTTTCCAGACCAATTAGACTAATTTTGAAAAAGGAATACTCTAGTCACTAGTGGCTAGAAGAATTCTCCTGGGTATTGTTTTCTACTTTTTCGGGCCTAGGGGACTAATTTACGAAAAAGGACATTCTTTGGAGTTAATTTGTAATTGTATCTCACTATCTTACTTGCAATATTGAACCTACTTATGTTTCTCTCTTTCGCATTATAATCCTATCACCTCAGCAGTTTGCATCATCCCTTGCAGCTTGACACTCTATACCACAAGATGAAACATTCCCCTGAGTGTCCATATCATACATGCTCCTTCTTGGATTGAGCATAGGTATGTTCCACTATTGGAACTAGTCACTTACTCGCAACAGTATTTTACTCCTTTGTATCATAGCATTCATTTGACTATGAAAAAACAAAAAAATACTAGAGGGAAAAGAATATTATCTCATGTTGGCAGCAACTGTGTTTCCTTTTAATAGAGCACAAACTTTTGAGTCCACTTGTCATCAAAAATTTTAGTTTAGCATGACCTTAGGAAGTTGAGCTCATTACTTAGAGTTTACTCCTCCGAATGATTACTCTTCCAGTCCCTATGGAGAGTTTGATTGGTGCCTCTTGCATCACAAAGTTTCATCATTGAGTCTATGCTGCCAGAGTCCTCCATATGTCTCATGCTCTTGTTCAAAGGATGTTTATAATCATGTGTCGACCATTTCTCAAAACTCTTGACTTTGCATGTCAGCCATACCCTCAGTGTGTCTCAAATTTACATGAATATGTAGTCCTACCATGCACCCTAGTCCTACTTTCCTTATGGGTAGGTAACCTTGAACCCAACAGTCGACATCTCCTCATTGGTCTCTAACTGAGGGGTTTCCCTTGTGTTTGATGGTAAGAAATATATTCACACATTTGGATTCATGCAATGTCTTAGATGCCATTAGCCTTATTGGTATTTTCCTCTCCTTTGTTGGTAGTTTTCATTATTGGTTGTTATTCTGAGGGTATTTTTTGTGCACTGCTTGCATCTAGTGCATGCGAAAGATGCACATGGTTGTTGGTTCGTGAACATGTTCTTTGTCCGAGTTCCTCCAAATCATCAAGATATTTTTTTGTACCTCATTCTGACTGATTATAGATGCCTTAATTCTCTCCTTTCAGCGGGTCTCTTTCCATCGAATTTAGCCCATCTATTCTAGAAACAAGGCCTAGAGTCCTATGAGTACCTAGAGGCTTGCAATAATCAGTGGCAGGTTCTCTCTCCATTGATAGTTGKTAATACATCAATGTCGCATGGTTGATGGATTCTTCAAGTGTTCGACCTCAACACCTTTATTCACACTTGTAAGAATGTACTTGGATCCTTGATACCTACTTCATTATCAGTAGGTTGTCTCATGTTTGTTAACGGTATACCTCAATGACTGGTAATCAAATGAAGTCTCATTGTGTTCGATCTCAACTCCTTTATTCACATGATGTATACTTTCACCTTTGGCGGATCATGTAGAAGACTTGAAAACATCAATTCATAGTCCCAACTTTCCTAAGTTGTTGTTATCATTCATTTGTCCAGTACCTACATGACCAGTGATTATGAGAGATCAAATTGTACTCCATTGTATACAGATATTTTCCACTAGGCCTTGTTTGTGACTATGACAACCTATGGCATGTATCTAATTTTGTATTTCCTATTCATAGCCATGACCGGCTGTTTGGTATATTTCCACATGGATCTGCAGTGTAATTCAAATTGGCAACCATGTTCACAAAGTCATGATGGATTTTAATATTCTTATGAGCAATTAGTTCATCCATTTGGGTCTCCATTACTCCACTTATAGGAATTATAATGTATTCCAGCCATCGTAGATACTCCTCTGACCTCACACATTAGGGGGCATATGTTCTAGAAATATTTTCCTCACCCCATGCAACTTTCTCATAAGGCCTTTTTCATTTCCCTATGCAGAATTGAAGTCCCTTTTTGCAAAGACCGTAGCTAAAAAACATATTTTTCCACATATACACACCCTAACAACTACATACCATGTGTATACACAGGTTGCACCATTACAACCCATGTACATCAAGTTTTGTGTCCAAATTTAAAAAATGGTTTCGGGTTTCCATGTCTTGTCACGAGATCCAAGATCCTTGACCTTCCATATACTAGAAACGTTCTGAATCGGCCCTTCAGTTCCATTTGAAGGATATAAATGGGCCATATCCAAGTTGTGGAAATAAGAGAAAGAATTCAACTTTAAGAGAAAAGTTACTCTCGAGAAATTATTCACTTCATATTGAGTCTGCATCCCTTTGACCTTTTAAGTCTAAACACATTTTTCATCCCCCAAGCTCTGCCCTATTTGATGGAGAACCTCATTGTCTCTCTTATATTAGCTTGCCTTTGGTGGAGGATTGAAGTGGTGGAGGCCATGCTGGAAGGGACTTAGTTTCTCGGTTCTGATACATGCCGACACATAATGTTTTCATTCATACACTTATGTTGTTTATATTTTAATAGAAATACTCTTTTTCTCATCCAATTAATGTCTTGCAAATATTTGAATTGTTATTCCATGGGCATATTTGTTATGAATATTGATGGATTATGTTATTATGTGTGCTAACTGTTGAATTATTGTAACTGCAAAGAGTATTCTATTTATTATTGATGTATTATTCATTAGATCAATCCCCTTTTGTGGATTGATCATGTCAGGTATTGTAAATGACCAAATCTTATTTTGCGGATTGGTCAAACCCTAATTGTAATAGGCTAAATGAAAATTCGGCCATGCAAGTGAAAATACACCCCAGTTCAGTGCTTTCCAGATTGTATAAATAAGAGAGGCTAGCGCCTCATTTGTTCACTCACTCACTTGTTCATCAGAGCACAAGTCTGAGCTGCAATTGGAGAAGAAGAGAGAGAGAGAGGCACATTCTTGGGAGAGGACTTTCTGTATTGTTTGAGTTATCTTTTGGCATTGTATTGGCTATCTATATTAAGGAAGTTTTTGTTGGGTTTTCTTCCCCATGAGGGTTTCCCAGGATAAATGATGTGTCTCCTGTGATTGTGTATTTCTCAGTGATCCTATATATGTTATGGTTATCTAGTAATTTGAAAAGAAACCTAATAATATCTTAAACCTTAACATGGTATCAGAGCTAATCTGAAGAGAGCATCTTTCACAAGAAGAAAAAAAACGTCATTGTTGTCCTACATGAAAATTAGTGTTTTTATTGAAGAAGATTTCCAGCTTCAAAATCATATAGAAAAGTGTGCCCTAACCCAAAGAATTCTTTGGCACATTCAGTGCACCTTTTCAGTGGGTAGATCTCCTGGAAAGTGAAACCCTATTTTTTACAAAGTACCAAAAGTACCAGAAAACCAGCAGTACCAAAGTACCAAAGTACCAGAAGTACCAGAAAACCAGAAGCACCAATCAAGAAATCCGCTGGTCAATTTTGAGGGGGTAAAATTTGGATTTTCATAAATCTGACTACACCTGCTTACTCGCCTCATCTCATCGCATCTATCCCCTAGATCAGAATTTCAAAATTTGAAGTTTTAAAAATTAGGGTTTTGTCATGAAACCTAAGTTGCATTTGCAGTTGCAGTCTCAGAACCAGTTGCAGTATCAATTGCAGTTATAATACTAGTTGAAGTATCAGTGGTAGTACCAGTTGCATTCACCCTTGAAGTTTTTAAGAGTTGGTGATCATTGTCGCTGTAACCAGATGGTGCCACTACCTGCAAATTCTATCAGAGGTATGTACTCACATATGTTTAAATTGTTAAGCTTTGAAGGGTATTTGCAAGAAAAGGGATCTCTTGCCATATATCTAGAAGGATCTCAAGATCCAACACATTCAAAGGAATTATGCAACCTAGGTGTGATTATTCGGATATGCATCTATTTGTTATGACATTATTTTGATCAGAGTTGCATGTTGTATCTATGACCATCATACTAACCTTTGATCAAAATATAATTCAAGGTATTAGATGGATTAAAGTAGATATCATAGAGTTTATTCTCTAACCCAACCTTCTGTCAAGATAGCATATTGTCCTAGTACAAAATATAGGTTGAAGAAAACACTTGTCATATTGAGTGAAGGAGACTTGGAAGAAAAGTAGCAACACACTCATTCTTGAGGACAAGGCTCTAGGTTCCAGGTTTGATTAACTAAGTTAATAAGATTCAAAGTTGCACATGACAAGTTGATAACTAGTCTTTGAAAAGTACTATACCTAGTAGCATGTGAGAAATACCTGGTACCTGGTAGCCTGATACAAACTAACATCTCCTCTAGGAGAAATCTCTTTTGTTAGTTCCAAGTTGCCATGGAGGAATTTTTTATCACAACACTATAAGAGTGTTGACCTCATTTCATATTGTATTTATTACTTTTGATCTTTACTTCAGA
>SNQJ01S0014717.1:87593-101303 GCA_010110895.2 Picea sitchensis
GACCATATACACTCATGTACCAAAGAAGATGAAGAAGAAGCTATCTCTTGAGATTCAAAGTATCTCATATGAAGATTGATTGAAAGGATCAGAAGCCTCCAAAGATGACCAAACGTTAGAACGGGAAGCAAATCTCGTTTGAAGCCTGAATCTATATTTAGACTTGGTATTCAATACCAAGTATACCCTGTAAGAGATAATGAAGTCCTTGTAGACTCAGAAGAAATCAAGAGTAAGCCTGATCTCGGAAAGGATCAGATGAAGAGACAACTTACAGGAATGGGAGACTGATGTTGTGAGAAGACTAGATCATAGCTTTGGAAACTTCTAGAAGATATGAAATCTCCTGGAAAGATTCCCTTGTTTCAGTAACAGAGAAGGAAGCCAGTCAGAAAGACTAGGATATGGATTCTTCCTTGAGACTAGAAGAGAAGTCGGTATTGACTTCCAAGATTGATCTATACAGATCAAGCATGTTGCAGATGTACAAATCTTGATGTGTGTCTAAGAGGATTATCCCAGCAAGAGGGAGAAGACTATGATGAGACACTTATTGAAGAAACAGTTCCAGTATTTATGAAGACAACCAGAACAACCATGATACATATATAGTATGAGATGTAGGGGGAGAGATCCCCATATTTAAAATTGAGTGACAGTTGCTACATTACATTAGTTGGTCCATGGAGACATGACTATGATGAAATATAGTGTTACCTCCATGAAATAAAAAGAGCTATCTTCAATATCAGTTATTGATCCACTCTCAATATCAGATGAAGTTGTTTCCATGATGGAGTAGAGGAATTACTCCCAGATTTCAGCAGTCACAGTGAGAATGGAGAAACCATTCTCAGCTTTAGAGAAAGTGCAGGTGAAGAGTCCCAGTTCTAGAAGGAACAGTTGCAGAAAGAGGAGAGGATATACTCTCAATGAGTGAGACAGATAGTGCTTTGCAAAAAGCACATAAAGCTAGCACATGATTGTACAGATTGAGTTGCAGCTGAGCAAGTGTACCATATTGGTACAATGTAATGAGAAAAATTGATTTGAAGATTGAATATAGAAAGAATCATGTCTTCTAGTTGAAGAAGGATCTGTACGTATTGAAGCACGCTCCTAAAGCTTGATGTGGCAGAATTTACAGTTTCTTGAAGAGATTGGGATTTACCAAGAGTAAAGTTGATTCTAACCTTTATCTCAAGGTTATGAATGATGAGCCAGTGATGCTACTACTATATGTAGATGATGTATTCTTGACAAGATGAAGAAAAGATCATCATAGATTATAGAAGAATCTCGCCACGGAGTTTGATGGAAGACCTAAATGTATTATCTCTTAGTTCTTGAAGCTTGGTAGAGCACAGAGAATATCTTCCTTAATCAAGGGAAGTATGCAGTTAAAATTTAAAAGGGTTGACATGTTGAAATGAAAATCCATGTACACACCCATGGAAATGAAGTTGAAGCTCATGGTAGATACCTCGTCAGAATTGGTTGATGATACTCTGTTTAGACAAATTACTGGTTCAGTGATGTATCTGATGAATACTAGGCTAGATATATGTTTTGCCTTGAGTCAATATCCAGTAGAACTCAAACATGTTCACATTGTTGCTGAAAAACATATGATGAGATACCTTAAGGGTACGTTGAATTTTGGTCTCTATTATACTAGAGATATTGACTTTAGACTGAGTGGTTACACCAATTCAGATTGAGCTGGAAGTGTTTCTAATAGAAAGAGCACTACAGGATGTTGTTTCAGTCTGAGGTCAGCCATGATCTCATGGCAGAGTAGGAAGAAATTCAGTATTGTTCCAAGCACGACAGAAGCGGAATACATTGTTTCATGTTCCACCAGTTGTGAAGTCATATGGCTTCAGATGTTGTTGACCGATCTATTTGATCTAGAGATGGAAGCCATCGTGATTCTATGTGATAACCAAGTTGTATAAAAATGATGGAGAACCATGTGTTCCATGATGAGTCGAAGTACATAGAGATCCGATATCAATTCACCCATGATATGTTGCAAAGAGGAGCTATAAAACTCCAATGTGTTGAAACAGATGAATGGGTTGTTGATGTGTTGACCAAGCCTCTATCTAGTGTAAAGTTGAGAACTTTTGAGATAATCTTGGTATAGTTCGAAAGGACCTCCCCTTGAAAGAGGGAGTAGTTTTGATGATACTATGGTATCCTGATCAGTAGTGGTAGCTCCGTTAGGATTTTATATCCTAGGGAATCTTATGATTCCTGGGAAGCTCCTTAAAGACTATTAGAGTACCACAAGATGATGATGTGTCATCCCAGTGTTGTGATTCTAGATTAATTGATGTGCGGTGTTGCCAGCTTAATTGTTGTGCTTCCATCTTAATTGTTGTGTGGTGTTGCCAGCTTAATTGTTGTGCTTCTAGCTTAATTGTTGTGTGGTGTTTCCATCTTAATTGTTGTTCTTCCAACTTAATTGTTGTGTGGTGTTTCCAGCTTAATTGTTGTGCTTCCAGCTTAATTGTTGTGTGGTCTTGCCAGCTCAATTTTTGTGTGGTGTTTCCAGCTTAATTGTTGTGTTGTGATTCCATCTTAATTGTTGTGTGGTGTTGCCAGCTTAATTGTTGTGATGATGTGCCAACTTAATTGTTGTGATGATTTACCAGCTTAATGGTTGTGATGATGTTCCAGCTTAATTGTTGTGATGATGTGCCAGCTTAATTGTTGTGATGATGTGCCAGCTTAATTATTGTGATGATGTGCCAGCTTAATTGTTGTGATGATGTGTCAGCTTAATTGTTGATGACATGCCAGCCTCGTACTGTGATGATGTGTCGGCCTCGTGTTGTGATGATGTGTCAGCCTCGTGTTGTGATGCCATCTTTGTGTTGATGATATTGTGGAGCCAACTTCGTGTTGTGATGCCAGCCTTGTGTTGAAGACTCTCAGCCTAGTGCTGATGTTGATGATGCTCCAGCCTTCATGTTGTGATGTTGTTGTTGTTGATGATGCTCCAACCTTTGTGCTATGATATTTTTGTTTTTGATGTTGTATCAGCCTTATGTTTTTATTGATGATGATGATGTATTAGTGTTATACTAATCCATGTTGATGCAGTTGATGATGATGATGCCACTTCATCTCCTTGGTGAAGATGATTATGATGACGATGATGTTATTTCATCTTTCATGCCAAAGATGATGATGTTACTTTAGCTTCACATTGAAGATGATGATGATGTTACCTTAGCCTCATGTTGATGAGGATGATGATGCCAATCCAGCTCCCTGCTAAGAATGATGATATTGATGATGAGAAAAACTTCCCATGATTTATAGATATGTCGGTTAGTGTTCCAATATGTTGTTGATGATGTTTCCCTCTCTCTCGTCCGATGTTGTTGTAGAATACCCTTCTTGTTAATGGGGAGTGTTGAATTATTGTAACTGAAAAGAGTATTTTATTTATTATTGATGTATTATTCATTAGATCAATCCCCTTTTGTGTATTGATCATGTCGGGATTGTAAATGACCAAATCCCCTTTTACAGATTGGTCAAAACCTAATTGTAATAGGCTAAATGAAAATTTGGCCATGCCAAAAGACACCCTAGTTCAATGCATGCCAAATTGTATATATAAGAGAGGCTAGCACCTCATTTGTTCACTCACTCACTTTTTCATCAGGGCACAAGTATGGAGCTGCAATTGGAGAAGAAGAGAGAGAGAGAGAGGTGCATTCTTGGGAGAGGAATTTATATATTGTTTGAGTTATCTCTTGGCATTGTATTGGCTATATATATTAAGGAAGTTTTTGTTGTGTTTTCTCCCCCATGAGGGTTTCCCAGGATAAATGTTTTGTCTCTTGTGATTGTGTATTTCTCAGTGATCCTATCTATGTTATGGTTATCTAGTAATTTGAAAAGAAACCTAATAATAGCTTAAACCTTAACCCTAACTTTATACATTATCACACTATGCTTGCATATCTTAGTTGTTTATGACAAGTTGCAGGTATATATATTTGATTCGAGTGCTCAATAGTGGTCTTCTTCGAACATCTGGACAAGGTAGGCTCTTTATCTTGTCTTGTTAGCATCTTTGATTATATAGCATACTTGATATTAGAGTTGATTTTTGTTGTCATTTTCATCTGTTGTGGTTTACCCCATGCCATAGAGTGAATTTACTCGTAACACAACCTATTGGAAACTCTTTCTAGGCTCCTAGACGCATCTAAAGAAAGCAAGGCAAGACTAGAAAAACACGAGAAACACAAAATTGGCCAGGGTGGTTACGTGAAACTAAAAGAACGAATTGTAAGAACAAAATAATTAAACCATACCATTCATATCGTCATCTATTTTTTGTTTAATTGCATCCAATAAGAAAATTTTGAGATCTTGTGCAATGCAGGGGGCTCAATTCAAAACTATGACCATAGAGGAAGACCTCTGGCTTGGTTTCAAGTGTGGCTTTCAAGTCATGGTTGAACATCGATAAAGAATGGGGAAAATAAAATATTCCCCTTTGAATGAAACCGTAAGTAAAATCAATGGAATTTAACTATTGATTACTTGTAAAATCTATTCACGATTGATTTCACCCATAAATGAATGTGCCTTTGTTTTTTAAGCAAGAGAGAAACAATAATAATGAGGCCAGTATCCAAATGACAGTGGAGTGCAGTTTGATGGTCGTGGTGTGAAACCCGACCATGATGGTGGAGTGTAGCCCGATGGTGGTGTGCAACTCGACCATGATGTTGGTGTGTAGTCTGACCATGATGGTGGAGTGCAGCTCAATGATGGTGGTGTGCAACCTAAACATGATGGTATTATGGCTATAAAATCAGAAGTATGTATTAATAGAATCATTAATATTTCTTTACAGATGATATACTTATAAATTTTCTTATTTTGATGGTAGATCATGAAGATGAGAATTATTTTTGAGAGAAAAACACATGGAAGTTGAACCAATAGTATTGACTAGTCAACATGGTAAACAAAATTGTAATGATATTTGCATTAATGAACTACTTCTGTGAATAATAACTAACTATGTCAATTTAACCCTTTTTGTTATTGTAGTAGAGGTCCCTTAGCAATGGCCTGCACTCCATGGAGAGTACCCAACCAAATGTATAACATGTCAGAGCATTCATATTGAATCAACACCAACAGAGGGCCCAAAAAATGAAGTATATCAAGACATGGATGAGCCAATCAGCAAATTTCTGAAAACTAAAAAATAGAAAAAGAAGGGATTGTATATATTATGAGAAACATGTATAATGGAAACATATTTTGATAACAAAATATATTAATATATATTATTTGTTGCTACCTTCTTATGGATGTATGTTATGAGAAACATTTATATTAATGGAAACATATTTTGATGATAAAATATATTAATATATAATATTTGTTTCTACCTTCTTATGGATGTATGTTATATGTTTTGTATGTAGAAAACCACATAGTTGTAGACACATTATTTCTTTCATTTACCTTTGAATTTTGTTTTTCTACTTTCTATGCATAAATTTTACTATGTTACGTTCATTTAATTTTTAGTAGATAGATTTCCCACCCCTCTTTTTGGGTTTTTTTTATTTTTTTGTCTTTTTTAATTTTTTAAAGAGATTGAAAAGGAATAAAAGAATGTTACGTTACAAAGGAGGAACGAGTATCGCAAGCATACTAGCTCCAAGCACAAGGAACACACTAATGCTCAAAGCAAGGAGACATGTCCAGGAAAAGGACACTCGGGGAAAATTCCTCCATGGTTCAAGGTGTCAAGTCACAGAGGCAAAGTGCTACAAGGCTTGGGTACAAGGCATGCTTCAAAGGTTCAGTTGAGAAAAATATGGAGCCGACATTAGGCCGAAGACGCGGAGATGCAAATGTGATTATAAAGACATAATGAAACCTCCTTCAATGTGATTTTTAATGAGCCCATAGAAGATAAGCTCAGTAGTTTTTCATTTTTAGAGAGTCTGAAAAAACGTAAAAGAAGACTTCGTTGGGGTACCTTTTTCAAAAATATTCTAGTCGGTTCGAAAAAGGGGTAAACTAGCACTGAAGAGACATCTATTCAAAACCATTTTAACGAGTGTGACAAAGACAAGATCACTCGGCAATATTTTCAATTTTAAGGAGTCTGAAAAGAGATTAACTATGGACTCACGACCTTTTTCTATATTTAGTCTCCTTAGCCCGAAAAATTATAAAATTTATTGAGGAGAACTCTCTCGGCCAGACGAATCTCTCGAGGTGTACCTTTTTCCTCCATAATCCACAGGTCGTAAGAAGGGGTAAACTCATGCCAGTAGATGTTCTTCTAGACCAATTTAACGAGTGTGAAGGAACAAGGTCACTCAACGATCTTTTCAATTTTAGGGAGTTTGAAAAGAGCTTAACTATGGACTCCGTGGGGGTTCCTTTTTCATAAGTAATATCCAAGGCCCCAAAAAGGTGATAAACCAAAACTAAGGAGAATTTTATTTTTTCATAAATTTAGTCCCTCGGGCCCAAAAAAGGGTTAAAATTATACCTGAGAATACTCTTCTAGCAAACCGAAGCTACTAGAGTATACCTTTGTTCGTAAAATTGACCATCCAGACAGAAAAAGGGGTAAACTACCGCCGGACAGACATACATTCAAGTTTTAGTTTGGCAAGCGTGAAGGACAACAAGATCGCTCGACAAACTTTTCATATTTAGAGAGTTTGAAAAGGGATTAAAGAAGACTCCAGGGGGTTACGACTCATGAATGAAACTGGTTCAGGTACAGCCCATTGCTAGGCTCAGACCAAGAGTCTCTTTGATAGTCAACTTGGAAAGTCTCCCAAAAGGGAAGAAAACACAAACCACAGTGTAAGTCCTCCCACTTTATAGAAATCGTAGTCATGGCTTCAAGGATAGCCTCATTTGAAGGCAATTCAAAATCTGAGAAATCATGCAAACAAGGGTCGACAGTCCCAAAGGGTGAAGCAAACTGACCATATTCCATATGTGGATGGAGGCTCTAGCCAAGACTGGTAGAGTCTATCAGCGAACAATCACAAGCACTAGGGCTTGAGGATATACAAACAACGAGATCATACTTAGAAGGAGACTCAAGATCACTTGGACCAAGAGGGGGAACCAAGGGCTCCCATGCCCCCATTGGATAAACCAATGGATCAATTGTTGAGACCAATTCTCGAGAAGGAAAACATGAGTGAACAAGTTCCTGCTCAAGATCAATTGAACATTGAGGATAAAACGCCACATAATTAACCCATGGTGGGGTAGAGTCTACATGAACAATAGGAACATATAAAGGGGCAGCCTGAATTAATGTTGAATTAGGATGGTGATTATTAGGTTCCAATTGGTCGATAGTGACAATGCTTCCATTATGAGGGAAATGCATCACCCGGAAGAGCGTAGACACCATAGCGTTCATAGCATATACATAATCACGCCCGAGAATCATATTGAAATCTAACGGGATTTGCACCACTATAACATCAACAAGGACAGTCTTCCTAGCTAACGAGATAGGAAACTAAGGAAGAACCCCCAAATATTCACTAGGATGTCTTTCAAAATCCAACAGGTCATGTGAAGAAGACACAAGCTCGAGAGATCCCAAGAATTTCCAAACCAAGGAGGATAAAATACTTGCAGAGGCTCCTTCATCCACAATACATCGACAAATGTTTGTTGAATTAACTTCAACCCTTATTTGAAAGGGTGAAAAAGAAGGAAGACGAGGCTCAAAAAGGTCATTCCAATCAAAAGAAACTATCCTAGGGCTTGGAGGGGGTTTGCTCGAAGTGAGCAGAATGCCACCTTGTTCTGAAAGTACTGAACTGGAAATGATAAAAAAATAGTCAGTAGACACATCGACACTCCCCAAGAGAAGAGTGGGATCAGCCAGATATTGCATCGGCATGACCACTTTGGTAGACTCGACACTCTGCAAGAGAAGAGTGGGATCATTCGAAGACTGCATGGACGTGACCACTTTCTCAACCATTGGTTGAATGGGCTGCGAGGAAACCTTAGGAGACTCAGAATCAGAAGAGCTTGTAGACAGGGACCATAATCTTTGTACCTCTGGATTTCTAGGGAACTAATGAGTAAGGTGATATCCCTTACAAAGATTACAAGGGAACTTAGGATTGTGTCCTATCCCTCTAGGTTTCTCAACAGAATCAATGCCCCCATAATGAATAGAAGTGGTTAGTTTCGCATCTCCAAAATTACTTGCAGAGGTTGGTGATGGGTCGATAACATGACTCGCAGAGGCTACAGGCCTATTTCCAGTATGACTAATAGTCACTGGACTTTCCCCCCCAGCATAACTTGTAGAGGTTGGGTGTCAGTATTCAACATGACTTGCAGAGGTTGAGTAACTATCTCCAACATGACTTGCAAAGGTTGGTGATTTCTTCTTCCTATTCTTCCTCTTTCTATTTCCTTTAGACTTCTGGCTACTAGTAATTGTACTTTCACCAGAGGCGGGAGAAGGAAGAGGATAAGACTTTGCTAATGAACGAACATCAACATGGTTCCCATGACATAAAGTGCTTAACTGAGAATCCTTAAGAGCATTCAGGACATTTGGAATGGTGCCCAACCAAACTGGTAGTCCCACATTCAACCCATGAATGTACAAAGTGGCTATCAAAGGGACACCAGCATTTCCAAAGAAAGGAAAAGCACAAGAATCCCCTTGGGAAGGGGCTCCTTGGTTGGTATCATTGGGAACTTTATCCATGCACATATTATGCATAGGTTCTACCCTTGCGGGATCGTTCAAGTTCATAAAAGTCTCACACACTAACTCTTGGCGAACCAATGGTATAAAAACAACACCTATAAAGAGGCGGCTCCACGTTTCTAAGTGGAAGACCGAAAAGTCCTCGCGACCGGCGGAGTGGGCGCTCTACCACTTTAGGTCAAAGACCTAAAGCAATGATAGACTAACTCACTATGGAAAACTAGGGAGCACAGAGCACACACTAAAAATTTCTAAAGGAAAATCAAGCAGACCACTATCTAGTAGGAAGAATAGTTACGCCAGCCAACACTAGAGCAACTTACTGGTGCAAGTGCAACTCAAACATTGAAGCACCCTCCAGGTATACTTTGCAAATTTTGACACAATGTCTTCCCTAGATACCGTGGTATACCCTCGAAGTCACCTATGTAAGTCCCTAGAATAAAGGAAACTAAGTTACCAGTTCGCAAACAGTCACCAGGCAGGTACAATCGACAGTCGGGTGGACCGCAATGAGAAGGATAACAAGTTTGAAACCTACCAAGGGTATCAAAAGAAATTGGTTTGGAAGAAAAATGAATATATTGAATGGATTCAAGGTCCACAAAGCTTCGTAGGCAAATATGAGCGATAGTATCCCATGACAAATCCTCAATATGTGTTCCCCATTACATTCAGTTTGGATTTGGAGGGGTTATCTCCGCTTCCTTTCCTCACGAGACCTCATGTTTAGCCCATGTGTTAGAGGGCGGTCCCTGATAACTTTCATGTCACTGGACTTTAACACTCCCTATCTCTAACTCCAATGTTTTTTTAATGACCTTGAAGAGTTTCCTCTCCAACCTAATTCAAGGCCCTAACCCTAAACTAGTTGGTTGACCCTACAAACATAAAATTCTAATTAATTTTAGATTTAGMGTTCATTTTAATGGCTTGATTTACTCAAAAGGTGTGGTAGTGCAACTGATGTTGTTAAGACTCTAGTGAAAAATGAAACTTATAAGAACACTAACAAAGAAGGATTATCTTTCTTATTTTTCTTTTGAAATGCTTTTAAGATGGGAAGAAAACACAACACTATGCTAATTCCTTTTCCTTTTTCTTTTTCAAATAACAACGAAAATCAAATGCCAAGAAAGAAATAGATGTAACAAACTAAGTTTTTTTTATTTTCTTCCAATCAAAGCAGAATTAACAGAAGATGCTAAAAGAAACTGATGAATACATGGTTCATGGAAACTCGTTTTTCTTAAAATCTAAGCTAAAAATAAGCTAAAAATGCTAGGAAACACAAGAAACTCCAAAAATACAAGCAAACTAAAATCTAACCCAAGTTATGAATGTAAAAATAGAGACATTGAACTCTGTCAAGAAACCTTGAGAAGTAAAACCTCAACCAGGGAAGAGGTTGACTGCCTCTTCTTAAAAACAGTTTCTTGACACAGGTACACTATTGATGCTTAAGTAGCCTGTGTATGTATGTGGGATGTCTATAAAGCAGGGAACGTATGTACATTTTTTTTCCTATAGCAAAGCGTGTACACCTCTCTACTTCTTGAAAAAATAAATAAAATGGACTGACTGACAGGGTAGGGAGAACTAGTATGGCACCAACATGTGACCAAAATCCCTTAAAATTTTCAGCATAATCAATAGAAAATCAAAAGGTATAAATACAATCAAACACCCAAAAAAAATCCCCTAAAACCCTAGAGGCATCCCCAGTATGGTCGCCAGTTCTGCTAGCGGTAAATACCACCATATGGCTACACCAGGTTTTACAATGTAGGCATATCAATAATTGTTTAAAAGTATCATACTTTTCTAACTACCTGAAACATACCCCAGACTTATGCAAGAATAAAAATGATAAGTATCAGGTAATTGTACCTTTACTCCACATCCAGTGACGATCCTCTCACGTTTGAAGGATTCACTGACTGCAAAGCTCCTCCCAAGGCTGGCCTGCATTCAAAGATAGAAAAACAGAAATCTACAAGCATACATTTCATACATAAATAAGGGTTAGATGTTATAATAAAAACATAAATCAAATGCAAACATTCGACACATCATGTTTTGGGACAGGAAAAGTACTTCTTTTATTGATAATACAATGATCACTTACAACCAAAGTCGGTTACTACTCCTCAAACCTGGTATGGGATCCTCTTCACCAAGCTCCAAGTGCACCTCCATGTATCTTTCTCCTCTCAACCTTCTTCTTGGGAAATGAAATGGGTTTTGATGGAGGAAAAAGGAAAAAATGAGGAATTATGAGGCAATTCTCACAACAAGGCTGCAAATGCTTGGGGAAAGGAGGGGATGTGAAACGAGCATAGTTTCACTTTTATTATGTCTAGATGTGGAATGAGACCCCAACACCTCTTTTGATATGACAAAAGGATGGTTATTCGGTTGTGCGAAAAGCTATAAGTGGTGGATTAGTTGGGAAACTACCCAATAGCCCGTAATCTCAACGAATTCCTTGCAACTTTTACAAGTATACGCGGGTTGTAGTGATGCAGCATGCATACGTACATGAAAAGTATTTGTGCAACAAGCGTATGTATGCGGGCAGTAGTGGAGCAGGGCGCGTACATGTTCAAAATTTTGGTTTTTTAGAAGAGAAACTCAGTGATGGATTGGAAAAAAATGCATGTAAGAGGGCCAAATGCCAGGTATGCACGTGTAGAGAAATTTAGGTTTATAACAGCAAGGGATATTTATTCTTAATTGTCATGTTATTGAGTTTTCTATAGTCTATGCACAACCTAATTTTGTCATCCTTATTTTTCACAAACAAAGCTAGTGCTCCCAAAGGAGACACACTAGGTCAAATGTAACCTTTGTCCAACATCTCCTTGAGTTTTAGTTTGAGCTCAACTAGCTCTCGTGTACTCATTCTATAGGGTTCTCTAGACATTGGCATCACTCCAGGTACAAGTTCTATTGAAAATTCAATATCTCTTCTTGGAGGTAGACTTGGTACCTCTTCTAGAAACACATATTTATACTCTATTAATATGGGATGGTCCTCTAGGCTTGGTTTATTGTTCTCAACATATGTCAACACTTGTATTGCATACAAAGGAAATCCTTTTCTACAATACTTCTTCACTTCAAGGGATGATATTTGTCTCACTAAGACAGGATTTTGAATTCCTTGTAGGGTTATTTTTCTCCCTTCTTTATCTTCACACTCCAAAGTTTTATTATAACAGTGCAACTTGGTTTTATAGGTAGCCAACCAGTCCATGCCAATCAGCAGGTCATAAGATCCTAAAGGGAGCATGTTTAGATTTTCTTGGGTGGGTAATCCATTCATAATGAATTGGCACATTGGTAAGACCTCTATTACCTTTCTTTTGGTTCCAGTGGCTAGTTGTACCAGCCATGATTTAGCATGTTTTACTTGTTGCAATTTATGTTTCTCAATAGTTTGAGGGGAAACATAACTCATATTAGAAACAGGGTCAATTAAAATGGAAACTAGATGGTTGTCAATCATACCTTCCATTTCCACCACCGAAGCTTGGTGGTCGACTTGTCTACTATCTAGGGTTGCATAAATTTGTGGCATGATCCTGTCCATATCATTGACTGTGGTAGCCTCCTGGATGTTGTATACCCTCATATTGTCATGTTACCTATGTGGGAAGTCCCTCAACAAATGTTCTTTTCCACAACCCCAACATTTCAAGGGTTCTCTCTTTGTATTATCAGTGTTACTTAGGGCTGATCCAAAGGTTTTATTACCACTCTGAGATGGAAAATTATGTCAATATACACTTTTAGTAGGAAGCATCATCTTAGAGATCCCATGATTCTTAAATCTTGAGGATTTAAACCCCTTATTCTTGAATCCCAAATCACTTTTCTTCTTCCAGTCCTTATCAGGTTTTGCCTTATTCTTGAATTGCTCATAGCAGTACCGTGCCTTCCGGATAGTGTCTTCTAAAGTATTTGGTTCATTGAATTCAATTATGTCCCGAAAGGACTGAGGCAGTCCACTAACAAATCATTGCATCTTTACCTTTTCATCCTTTATGTAGGGAACATACCTCATCAACTCAAGAAATTTGTTGATATATTCATCTATTGTGAGTTGTCCTAGTTTGAGTTCATAGAACCCCTTGGTCTTCCCATCAAAGTATTTGTTCGAAATATACTTCTTCTTGAATTATTTCTCAAATTATTTCCATGACAATTCCTTTTCATTGATTCCTTTCACATTCCTAAGGTCCTCCCACCAAATGGAGTCCTTTACATTCAAGTTGAAAATGGATATTTGGGCCTTTAAGTTTTCAGAGTAGTAATGGAATATGAAGTACTTCTTCAAGCCAAGTAGCCAAAATTTTGTTTCTTCCCCCTTTTTAATTTATCCATCGAAAGTGGGTGGTTTGTCTTTCTTAAACTCTTTAGGGTCATAGCTCTTGGAATGTTTCCTCTTCTTTCTTCTCCTCTAGAAATGTGAACTAGTCTCACTACTAGAAAATTCCTTGGAGTTGTTAGTTTCCTCACTAAAGGATTCTTCTGTTGAATGTCCCTTGGCTCCACGTTGGGCCTTCTTTGAGGTGCTCCTCCTTATGTGGCCACTTTTAAGACCATGCTTTTGTATATCAGGTGGACTTTGGGTTTTCTTAGTATGATGTATGTACACATTACTGGTTGTTGGTCCATGTTGCAGTTGCCTTTGTATATCTGATAGGATTTGCAGTGGGACTTCATTAATTTTAGTTTGTTTTTCCTGTTCTTTTATCGACCTTTCATTGTCAGCCTTACAACTTTGTAATTCCACCATGAGGCTTCTTATAGTTTCAGCCAAATATGGAGGGATTTCCATCGCCCTCCTCTCATCAAATTATTCTTCTCTATACTGGGATCTTTCCCCCAACTCATGGTGTGTCACCATTCTTTACGTTCTAGTTTTC
>SNQJ01S0014717.1:126106-144111 GCA_010110895.2 Picea sitchensis
TTGGATCTATTGTGTATTCAATATTTGTGGTGATTATATTTGCAGATCTGGTTTAGGTACTTAACAAGGTCAAGCATTAGAAAGTATGAAAACAAATTTAGTCAAACGACAAACTAATATAAAGTCAAATAGTTATCAATCTCTATAGTCTCTCTACGCCTTCAGCGGGGACTAATAAGAGGATAAATAATTAAAGAAATTGTTGGTTGGTTGTTTTGTTTATAGGTTTAATTTCTCATATATATATATATATATATATATATATGTGTGTGTGTGTGTGTGTGTGTGTGTGTGTGTGTGTGTGTAGAGAGAGAGAGAGAGAGAGAGAGAGAGAGAGAGAGAGAGATTTATATAATATAATATAATATGTTAATTATTAAGATAATTTGTTTAATATAATTGATTTGTTTTTTTAGATTTTTTTAGATAGAAACCTATTATAATTTATAGATATTAAAATATCAAATCTATACATAATTAGATTTCATCAAGTGAATATAAATATTTGTTAATAATAAACTTAGATTATGACAACATATAAGTTTAATTCAATTGATTTTTGAGGCACTGTAATGATAATATTTATCCATTTTTGTAAGATATCGGTTATTGACTCTTTTAATTCTGGGTCATTTGATTCTCCATTTCCATACTTAGTACACAACATGAGCACATGACACTTCTTGATAGTGTTAAGATATTTGTCCATATTTGAATGGACTAGTCTTAGGCCAACTCAATTTTATTCACTCCAATACTACAAATATATAGTACAATGGATGATGTCACCTCATAGAGAGGCCTTCCCTAGATCCTAAAACCTTGCATGGTGTTTAGGATAGGCAATCCTAACTAACTCACTTAGTCATTATTTGAGGATAAATAACTATTATCTTAAATGAATAATACAATTAAAGGTGACATGAAGACTTAGTGATTGATAAAGTAAACCATAGGATAACAACCCAGCCCCCCTCAATTGTAGCACCCCCACTACTAACCCATAATTTTTTTTATGATACCCACTAAATTAAAATGCATGCATGATGCTAAAAATGCCACCCACCTTTTCCAACTAGCTCAAAACAGATTTCTGGCAATTTTGGTAATTTACTATTTTTAGTAGTTTTCACTTCCATGTACGTTTTGAGGCCCTAAACGATGTTTTTTTTGGGAAAATGGGTTTTATATCTAAGTTCATGCTAAGATTATCCTAAAATGAATATCCTCGACGATACCTTTCCAACGGGCTATCATACGCCTGAAACGAAGATCGTATGCAAAAGTTACGACCCCGGGAAGTTGATGTACTAACTTACCCAAACGGGGCCCACATGACTTTTGGCGCTTCATGTCGTAGGGTTAGGTTTTTGGATGTCTAGGGTTTTTGGCATTCCTATTTATTGTAAAAAGGCCTTCAGAGCCTCATTGTAATCATTTTCTTGTGAATGAGAACAGTCATCACATCTCTTCTTAGAGATAAGTCGCCACCATTCCAACAAGATTGTTTCTGCTACATTTTACAGTTTCAACTTATTTCCTTATTGAATAGAAAACTAGTTTTACTATATCTCTTTTATTTTGTGTTAAGTACCTATTAATAATCTGTAGTCATTTCGTTATGCTCATAAAATATGGATCAAAATGGTCGTGGAAAGCGGTTGGACAGGTTTCAAAACAGGTTGACAAGGGTTCCTAAGGAATCATGAGGCCCTGACGGTCAAATTGTATTGATCAGAACTTTTGAGTGCATAATGTGTAACACAGAAGAGGGGATGATGTAGGAATATGGAAGACGGGCTCCAAGATAGGATGGCAAGGGTTCCCGAGGAGACATGAGGGCCCGACAGTCAAATTGTATGATCAGAACTTTTGAGTGCATACTGTGTAAAACAAAAGAGGGGCTGATGTAGGAGTCGTGAACTCGCAAGTTTGCCAATCTGTGCAGCTAGACATTTTCAAAAAAAATGACTATGTGACGCAAAAGATAAATTATAGGAAAAAGAGAAATGATAATTTGGTTAAGTATAGAAGATAGAAAAAAAGTGCTAATATATTCACATTTGTAATAGATATTCCATTTCCTGGCAAGATCTTTTCTGCATGTTTCTGGAGAAGTTATATAATTATTGCATATACTTGGGAAAAAGTGTGAAGGTGGTGGGCACAAAAAATAGTGACTAGGGATTGGAAATTGTCTGAACCCACCAACCTGATGATCTGCAAAAGAGATTGCAAGAAATTGTCGTGGAAAGTGGTTGGATGGGCATCAAAATAGGCTGACAAGGGTCCCAGAGGAGACATGAGAGCCCGAAGGTCAAATTGAATTGATCATAACTTTTGAGTGCATACTGTGTAACATCAAAGAGGGCTGACGTAGGAGTCTGGAATTAAATATGTATCTCTTGGAAGCGTGGGGGGGTGGGGGTGTTTTCAAGTCAAGGACACTGGAAGTAAAGTCTGCATGTCTGGGAATCTGCAAGTGAAAAAATTCGGGTAAGTATGGAACTGGAGAAACAAAAGAAATCCCAAGAAATGGAGAAATATGGAAAGCGGATGCAGGCGCTTCAAAATAGGGTGACAATAGTTCCCTAGGAGAAGTGAGGACCCGAAGGTCAAATTGCAGGTCTTAGAAATTTCATGTGCAAACTGTGTATCACAAAAGAGGGTATGATGTGGGAGTGCGACAACAAATGTGTATATCGTGGAGTTCCAGTGTTGTTTGCAAGCCACAGAACAATGAAAGTGCAATATAGAGGTTGCATGCCCAAGAATTCGCGATATGAAAAGTGCCTATGCATCGAATGGCTAGTGGTTGGTTGGAGTCGCATTTTCGGAAAAACGACTAAGTAAGGAGAAAGAGAGAGTAGAGGGGGAAAAGAAACGACAATTTGGTCAATTATAGAAGAGGGAAAAGATGGTCCAATATATTTAAATCTACAATAGATATTCCATTTCTTGGCAAGATGTTTTATGTATGTTGTTGGAGAAGTTGTATACATATTTCATATACTTGGAAAGAAATCTGAAGGTAGTAGGCACAGGAAACAACAACTAGAAATTTGAAATTTCCTAAACCCGTGAACTTGATGCTCCACCAAAGAGATGTCAAGAAATAGTCAAGTGTGGAAAGAGGTCAGACAGGCTTCAAAATAGGGTGACAGGTTCCCAAGGAGTCGTAAGGCCCTGACTGTCAAATTGTATATATTGGAACATTTCGGTGCAAAATGTGTAACACGGAAGAGGGGATGATGTGGGAGTATAGAAGTAAATATGCATATCGCAAAAGATGGAGTGTTATTTGTAGGTCATGGAATAATAGAAAGTGAAATTTAGACAAGGGGAAGTGCTCGGTCGAAACGCATGAATCCGCTAATCCACGCAGCAAAATATTTTCGGAAAAAATGAATAAGTAACTAGAAAGAGAAACTACAAGGGATAAAAGAGTGGGAAAATATAAAGGTAGAGGGCAATTTTCGTAAGCACTAATTGGTTTCAAACAAGCCCCATTGTTGCAAAACCATCATTTTCTAGTAATTGTCAGCAAATGCTTTGTTGAAGATTAGATTTTATTGCAACTTGTGGGAGTAAGTGTGTTCTTAATACATTCTTCCATGACTGTAACATATTAACTTAAGTATTAAACTTCTTGCATTATGGGTTGTTAGCATTAAAGATTAATAATTGCATGTCTAGATACAAGAATGAAGATCTTGCTGCAACATTGTGATTTGGTATTGCTATTTTCTATCTGCGTTACGAATATAATTGAACGTTTGTTTGAAACTGTCTGAAATTCATTTTTTGTTTCCATAAAAGCCTGATGGATCGACACAGTGCATTGTCATATAATTGTTAGATGCTCCATTTTAGAACAAATTATCTAAGCAAATACAATATCGAAGAACTAGGAGACTACCTAACCATGCCAATGAAAAGAGGTGTTAAATCCAGAAAAGAATCAACAACCAAGACTCCAAGGAATTTTTTTTAATAGTAAATCCATTTAAAAAAAAAAGAACATTGAGCACTGTATATCTATCCTTAGAAATTGGACTGAGTTCTTTGGGCCAAAACATTGAACATATCTATCATAAACACAGGCACAGGATCTACAACATGCAGGAGCCATCAAGATGCTCTTCAACATCCATACAAAAATGATTACCATGCTTTTTTTTTAGGAAATCCTTGCAGTTTTCTCCCCGATGGATCATCCTGTGGTAAAATTGATAGTTCTCAGAAGCTTCCCGTGACAAAGAAGAGGAAAGATGTTGTAGGGAAAATGTAATAGCCCTAAATTGAAAGTTAGGACACACCAAGAAACCGCCTCTCCACAATTGAAAACTTCAGGGACAGAGGTTGCACGTGAAATTCTAGAATCCCAAATTAGTCCATTCTAGGTGGAAGGAGATGACTAGTAGGAATATGCCTTGCACTAGTGGGAGTTTTGGTCCTCATTCCCAAAGATGTTGATTGTATATCTATATAATAGGACAGTGGTCCCATAATTGGATAGTTTTTTGGTTTGAAATATATCTATGGGAGCATCAAAAGATCGTTTCCTTACAGTGAAAGACTTCCACCCAGAACGGACTAATTTGGACCTCTCAAATTCCTACTTTAGAGCTGCAAAGTGGCTATTGAGTTCAACGTCGGTTTCTTTTCTGAAAGTCCTCCTTTTGGTGTTTTCAGGACCGCCATCATCGAGCTGAGAAGTATTGCCTGTTATGGTTGATTTCAATTTGGGCGTAGGAGTGGGAATAGTCTCTTCATTGCCATCATCCATTTTTGTATCATCGTCCATCACATAATATTCTTTCGGCTTAGAATCCATCGTATCAACCTCTGCGCCATCCATCAATGCAACTGGGCAAGTTCTCTGAGCAGGCAAGGTTTCCTTGGAATTCTTTGGCTTGAAATATATCTCTCGGTGCACCAATGAACCATCTCATTTTTTTCTCCTGGGTGGAGGGAGATGAGTAGTAAGAATATGCCATGGAATACTGGAACCTTTGGACATCATGCCTGAAGGTGTTTGTTGTATCTCGACAGAACTGCTGCCATAAGTTAACAAGAATTTTCATTTTCTCCAGATGATGTTTGAAATGAAAATTGGGGAAGGATAATATAACCCTCCGCAAATCTTGGTTTAATGTGTATCAATGGAAGATCTCCTCGAGCCTTTCACTGATCAATGACAACCTCCAGGATTCGTGTGTAATGAGTTGTTACCATTAAAGCTTACTAATTGCATATTTAGGAAAAAGTGAGAAGGTGGTAGTGACAGCGAAGAGCGATTAAGAATTAGAGATTTCTTAAAGGTGCCAACCGACCAATGCACAAAAAAGATTGTATCATGTTTGAAATGAATACCTGGAAAGGGTAACACTCTTCTCCACAAATATTGGTTTAATTCATATTAATGACAAATCTTCTCCGGCCTTCCGGACATTAATGACAATATCAATGGTTCCTGCACGATAATAAAGAAGCACGGAGGTAGCGGGGATGGAAAAGAGCAACCAAGCATTGTAAATTTCGTCCACCCGCCAACCCGTGAAACATATTCCAAGAAATGCCCAAGTATGGAAAACAGTCAGGTGGGTTACAAAAAAAAGGGTCACAAGATATACCCAGGATACGTGAGGGGATGATGGTCAAATTGTATGTCACAATGACATATTTCGGCCATCAATTTGTATATCATGGAATTTTGGGTGTTGTTTGTACGTAGTGGAACAATGGAAGAACAATGTTGAGCAAGCAATTTGTATATTGCAGAACTTCGGGTGCGGTATATAAAAGCATGAGACATTTGGAAAAAGGACCAAGTAAACAGAAAACAAAAGAAAATGAGATGAAGGGGACTTTGTTTGCTAATTTGTAGATCACGAAAGTCCGGGTGTTTTTTTTCAGGTGGCGGAACAATGGAAACACAATGTTGAACCCGCCTATCTGGGAACCCGCGATTCAAAAAGTTTGTTCAATATGAAATGGGGAAGTGGTCGATCAGCTTGGTGATATAAAAGTAATAATAGAAATCTAAAGATGTGAATCTGCCAACTCCCGCACCTAGACATTTTATGAAAAATGAGTAAGTAACCAGAAAGGGAAAGAAGAGGGAAAAAAGAAAGTGGATGGCAATTTTCGGAAGTGGGCATTGCGGTAAGAAATCCCCATTGATGGTCTTAATAGTAACTATGAAGTGAATTAAACATGTTAACAGGTTCTTCAACCAAGGAATAGATACAACGAGCGATGTTTATATTTTCCAGGATTTGTTTGTATAAGAGAAGCGTTGAAACATTACAAGAAAATCAGTTTTGGGATGTTTAAGTAAAGTTTTTGTATTGTTAGCTACACGGAAAGTATAACAATGATGAATTTGAATTTTAATGTCCTATCCTTCATATGATAGTTCCATTAGTCTTCACATAGTATATGTTATTTTATTTCAAATTATTCCAAGGAATTGATTTTGCTAAGTTCATCGATCGAGGAAAAGTGCTAAAAAACGAGATAAAGGGGAATTTGTTTGCTAATTTGTAGATCATAGAAGTCTGGGTGTTGTTTTCTAGCGGCGGAACAATGGAAACGCAATGTTGAACCCGCCTATTTGAGAACCCGCGATCCAAAAAGTTTGTACAATATGAAATGGGGAAGCGGTCGTTCGGGCTAGTGATATAAAAGTAACTGGAAATCTGAAGATGTGAATCCACCAACTCCCGCACCTAGACATTTTCTGAAAAAATGATTAACCAAAAATGGAAAGCATATGGGAAAAAATAAAGGGGATGGCAATTTTTGAAAGAGGGAATTGGTGTAAGAAATCCACATTGATGGTCTTAACAATAACTATGAAGTGAATTAAACATGTGAACAGGTTCTTCAATCAAGGAATAGATACAGCGAGCCATACTTATAGTTTCCAGTATCTGTTTGTATAAGAGAAGCATCGAAAAGCTACAAGGAAATCAATTTTGGGATGTGTAAGTAAAGTTATTGTACTGTCAACTTCACCATCAGTATTAAAAACGAAGAATTTGAATTTTAATGTCCTTTCGTTGATATGGTAGTTCCATTGGACTTCGCATAGTATATATTCTTTTATTTCAAATTATTCCAGGATATTAATTTTTCTAGGTTCATCGATCAAGGAAAAGTGCTAAAAACGATATAAAGGGGAATTTATTTGTTAATTTGTATATCACAAAAGTCCGAGTGTTATTTGCAGGCAACGGAACAATGGAAACGCAATGTTGAACCCACCTATCCGAGAACCCGCCATCCAAAAAGTTTGTTCAATATGAAACTGGGAAGCGGTCGGTCAGGCTGGTGATATAAAAGTAAGTGGAAATCTGAAGACGTGAATCCGCTAACTTCCGCACCTATACATTTCCAAAAAACGAGCAAGTAACCATAAAAGGAAAGCACAGGGCAAAAAGAAAGGGGATGGCAATTTTTGGAAGCGAGAATTGGTTTAAGAAAGCCCCATTGATGTTTTTAATAGTAACTATGAAGTGCATTAAACATGTGAACATGTTCTTCAATCAAGGAATAGATATAGTGAGCCATGCTTATAGTTTCCAGGATCTGCTTGTATAAGAGAAGCCTCAAAAATCTACAAGAAAATCAATTTTGGGATGTCTAAGTAAAGTTATTGTACTATCAGCTTCACTGCAAGTATAACAACGATGAATTTGAATTTTAATGACCTATTGTTCATATGATAGCTCCATTAGACTTTGCACAGTATATATTCTTTTATTTCAAATTATTCCAGGAGATTAATTTTACTAAGTTCATCGATTAAGGAAAAGTGCTAAAACGAGCCACATACTATATTTGCGCCACTGAGCTTATATTAAATGGAAAATCATGTCCTATATAGTCTTTAAGATCATAGAAAAACTACGAAGATCATGAATGTATTATTAATTTTCTAGAACGAAGCATACAACCAAGAACCAAGTAAACACCAAATAGGCTGCAAGCAAGATCCCACAAGGTTCCATAGAGCAGCACACATCGACCTTTGCATCAAACAATTTGATATATAAAAAAAACACGTTGTGGCATTGGTTTTCTCTTACATCTGGTATATGTTCCCATGAGAAAATATTTGGGGCCATGGGATATGAACAAAAGTCTACCAAAAAGAAGACATCACAAAACCATCGGAGCTTCGCCATTGCACGCTGGCTTTAACTAGATCTCAAAATGGGGAACAAGAAAGTTGTCGATTACTATTTTACCATTAAGAAATATCACTATGGACATTTTCTTCTGATAGTGCCATGTTCTATCACTACCAGCTTTAACAATACCAAATTTCCAATATTATTGGAAATTCCTGATGATTATGCCCAGATGAGCAATCTATTTCGACGGTTCAAAGGATGGGCCCGAGTTATTTACAATTTGATACTTTTTATGGGGTTTGTTGTCATTCTTCCCATTTATGGAACGAACAATCTTATGCGCATGCAATCTCTATAGCGAGATCTGAAAATATCAAGCTAATGTTTCAATCCATGCTGAGTCCTTTTTTTTTTCAATTAGGGCATCAAGAAAATGCAGATACCATACCATAAATGTATAGTTGGAGACAAATTTTTAATTTATTCAGGCACCCAAAAAAAAATGTGGAAATCCTCTCATGGCTATATAGCTGAAAAACAATTGTCCAACTTGGGCACCCAAAAAACATGCAGGCTCCTTCATCAAAGCCACAACCAACTACCATTTTTTTTTATTTGCACACCGAAACAAATATACAAAATTCTTACTGGGAGATTCAAGAAAACATCAAAATAACAACATCGATTGCATTTGTAATTATATTCTCAAGTAATCGAGACCGACGAACATTCATCTAGGTGTTGAAGAAATATTACAGAGATACATGAGATATTTTCGTTTCCTTCCAAAGCTTGATATGATTTTTTTATTTCTTTTTTCCAGCTTGTTAGCACTGTAAACCCACTCGATTGATAAGCCGACGAGAGAGGTAAATTTTTCAACCAACTTTGATACCTGAAACTAGCCTTTCAGATCTAGAGAGGGGTCTCTCGGGATACTTTGTCTCAATACAGGATATGGATTTAAATGTCGGCTAGATTTAACATTGTCAAATAATAAGTTTTGGTTCTATTGGCGCAAGAAAGTAAGACCTCGGGCTATGGAGTCGATTTAAAACAATGATGGAAACAAATTACTCAGTGACTGAACTTAAGAGGATAAAGGATAAGCGAGCAATAGTCTTCAGTTTAAAATCATTGTGTGTGGGGAACAGAAAAGATAGGAAGAAACTCAGAGCACCTTTGAGGATGAATTCAGAGTTAACTTTAGAGGAAATATGTTTTGTCTAAATGGCGTGAACAAGGGGCGTTGTTCAGCGAATCCACAGGTTCAAAATTTCATTCCGATTTAGATAGAAAAATATATGAATAAAGAAAATAGGAAGTACATACACAAGGAAGGGAAAACAATACATCCAACTACTACAACTAGAATCTTTTCATCAAGCTATAGGACTTTTTCGTTAAGTTTCAATCAAACTCAAATTACATTCAATAGACACTGTCTATACTAATTTTTTCAACCAACCTGGTTTACATAAAAATGATCCCCATATATATAAAAATAATGTCACCCTTAGATGCTAGGGTCGAATTACTACCTCCTAGAATCATGGATCTGTTTTATTTGAAAGAGAGCAATAACTTCAATGGATTTACTAAAAATAGAAAACCTAACTTTGCCAAATCATAATCGTAACCAAAATATTCTTTACAATCATTGATCATGATCAAAATTAGACAATATGGTTGCGATAAGTCATCATGTGCACTTATGGACACTATGTCACCCCTGCACAACAAGTCTCCCACGCAACAGTAACCTACAGCAAAAAACACAACAGATTGTGCAACAAACTTGGGGAAATAGGCGTTAAATATGACATCATATATCACTAATAAAAGATTATTTTTCGAAACTGAGAGAGGTTTTTGTATTTAATATCGTATTAAAGGAAAACCTCTCTTGTTTTCTTGAAATTCATCTCCATATGGTCGGAATACGTGTCGCAAAAACATGTCTCGGACAAGAAATCATGAAAACTGGAAAATAGGGCTCAAAGATTCCTTCGAATATCCAAAAATATGAAGATTTTTTCAAATATGAGAGAAGTTTTTATTATTTGTTGCATCCTCAACAAAAAAATCTCGAGGATTTTCAAATTTCCTCTCTAGTTGGTCAGAAAGGGATCTTGAAGTTGACCACTAAACCAGTTATTTGCGCAACGGGACCTGTAGCCTGTGTGCATGTAAATCCTCTACGCAAAAGAATCCTTTGCGCGACGAAATCCACTGGGCGATGACATCCTTTGCGAGATTGCATTCACTGCACACCAACATCCTATGCATGAAAACATCCACTGCACGACGAAATCCACTGCACGACGAAATCCACTACGCGATGAAATCCTCTGCGCGACAACATCCCATGCGCGACGAAATCCACTGCGCGACAAAATCTACTGCATGAAAGAATCCTCTATGTGAAAACATCCTCTACGCGAAAACATCCTCTGCGTGACAACATCTTTTGCACGAAAACATCCTTTTCACAACTGCATCCTCTACGCAATGCACAACAAATGAACGCAACAAAATCCTTTGTGCAATAAACTTGCACCATGGGTATGCTTTGAAGTTTGCAATGATACCAATGACATGGAGTGTCATGATTATTCCTTTCTCTAACCTCATGAAAGGTGATTATGAACCATAATACCTTTTGACATGATATTCACCCTAACCTATGACTCATCTAGGAATTCCTTGATTTTCACAAGATCATGTCATGACTTTGAAAACTTTGGACAAACCTCTAACTCTAGCTATGAAAATAATCGTGCTAACAATTGGTTCCAACAGGGATGTTATCCTGCCAGTGAGGTAGCAAAGAACTCGTAGACTCTGTGCCTATCAATTGGGATGTTCCCAAACCATTGAAAAATCTGCTCTGACCTGTCACCTATATCCGCTGAAAACCCAAAACTGTGTATGATCTAAACTGAAATTTGAAACTAAGTTGAAAATGAAAACTGCAGATTGCCAAAAGAAATGCTCGTAGTACCAAGCTTATTCGCACTCCTACCTACCCTAACTACTGAAAAATATGCCAATCAAGTGAAATCAAAATTCCAATGCAACCATGAAAGAACTTTATCCACTTTTTGATTTCTTTGCACATGCTTGCTCCAAAGACTATTTACTGATAAGTCATTCAAAAATTTATCTATAAATTCAAATCTCAAAAAATTAAAAACATCGGGAATTTTTTCTGCCTCCAACAAAACTGTAAATGGATCCTCCAGAACATACATAAAACAACAATCATGTTTCACACCTTCCACTACATCCTTGTTTTCATGTAATTCAACCTGTTGATTACCACAAAAGGATGAAAAATATGTTGAGATTGTTGGAAGTAACAATCTTTTGAATCAGAAGACAGTGTTGGATGAAATGAAACCCCTAGTTGAAAAAAATCCATTTCTAACACTAATGTTGATTTACCATCATATTTATTTCCAAGATGGTAGTTGATCACAGGCTACAAATCTGAACTGAAATAACTTTCCATGTAATCAACAACAGGGTCATTAAAAGTATGAGAAGGTTGTTGGTCGTCTTCATTGATAACAATTTTCTCATGTAAAACAATGTCACTGTGAAGGCAATTAGACTTCATTGCTTCCTCTGTTATCTCATGATTTACTTTCAACAATTAAAAGGAAGAAAAACATAACGGAAGACAATTTTCATATGCAAGTCCACTACTTTCTTCATATTCAACATCATGCCTGGAGGATTTATGATTTGAAACATTATAAACATTTTTCTTCAGCGATTTGAAAGATGGAAAACACAATAGAAAATTTCTTTCATCTAATTCAAAACTTTCTTCATTTTCTTCACTGTTGTCATATGCACATTTTTCAATTTCATTGGATTGGTAAACATACTCATTTTCAGATTTATCTTCGATCAATGGATACAATTTTGAACTGACAAGACCTCCTATATAACAAGTAACAGGGTCATCAAACACATGAGAATATTGCTGCAATTTCTTGTCAATTTGTTCCAGTGAATTAGTGTAATTTGGCATCAGCACACATTCCTTTGCTTCAGTGATGATCTTTGAATTTTATTTCGACAATTTAAATGAAGAAAATCATAAACGTAAAGAAATTCCTTCAGTTGATTCAATACTTTCTTCTTTGTAACTATGATATGTAGGTTGATTTCTCTCATTACATTGTAGAAAAGGAACATTTTCTGATAGAGAACATGCAGCTGGTTGTTCTAGGAAGTCAACATCATAATCATCATCATATTCATCATATATAGGAAAATCAACAATATCTACAATGTCATCTAACAAGGAAAAACTTGGAACATCGACCTGCTCTTCAACAAGATGATTTGCAAATTCATCTTCTTGACATTCTACAAATGAATACATAAAACAATCAATTTCATTCTCATGATGACAAAGATCGGGATGTAAATCAGCTTCTTTTTTATGCACAATCTCATGTTTTCCAGCTTTCAAATTCTCATCCAAAATATGATTTTGTAGCTCCTTACATGCTTGAATATTGTCTTCCACTTCCTGAGCATTATTGAACATCTGTTGCAAAGACATAGACTTCCTCTCCATCAGAAGGAAAGATAAGTCTGATTGAAAGGTTGTTACATAATGGAGCATGGCAGTGACTTCAGGAGGTTGGACTTCTTTAGGCAGTTTATAATAAAGACTAGAAAACCTCATGCTGAAATTTGAGATGGTTTCATCTTTCATTCTTCTCATGGCATAAAACTCTGAGAGGAGTAGATTCCATGACTTTCTCTCACCCCAAAATCTACGGAAAGCTTTTCTAATTTCATCCCATGAGCTAATCGACTGAGACTGCAAAGTTTTGAACCATTCTTTGGCATCTCCTTGCAAGGACTGAGAAAAGGTCCTCATAGACACATCATCATGTTCAATCTAAAAAAGCTCTAAATTCTCAAAGACCTGAATATGTTTTTCAGATGAATGTCCATCAAGCTCTCCATCGAACCTAGGAAGGTACTTATAATGTTTCAAAGGAAAGTCATGAATGATGGAAGGCAATTTAAGAGGATTGTATCTTTCTTGAATCCTGGAGGGTGCAGGATTAAGAACAAAAGGTACAAACTGAGCTTTGGTTTCATTAAGCTCACAAGAATGATAATGAACATCATATGGTTCAGAGGAAGATTGGTAGTAAGTAAGTGAAGAAATATTCAAATGAAGCTTGGGCTTCATTTGAATGTAGTAAGTGAAGAAATGTTCTTTGAAAAACTCGGGAAAAGGCAAGTAGATATTGATAAAACAGAAAAGTACTTCTTGGACTAAAATTAAGCTCGAGTACCTGGTTTTCCATACTTCTCTTCCATATCTCTGTCAACAGGTCTCATTCTCCATTGGATCCTTTGAAATGCATTTGAATCTTGATTGGAGTCGCCATGAAAACTTTAGCTCTGGATTCTTCTACCAGTGGAGTCACCTTAAAACTGATTTTATGATGTGTGGAGTCACCAAAGTAGAAATATAGCCAATATGTGCCTAAGTGTTTGTTGCTCTCATACCTTAGAAATGCAACAATGTCGTTCTTCCCAACGAAAGTTTCATTTAGTTCTGTCCCCAACAACAGCGCAAAAATGTTAACACTCTGTAAATCTGCTCGACTGATAAGCAGATGACAGAGGTAACTTTTTCAACCAACTTTGAGACCCGAAACTAGCCTTTCGGATCTGGAGAAGGCTCTTTCGAGAGACTTTGTCTCAATACAGGATATGGCTTTAAATGTCAGCTAGATTTAACACTGTCAAATAATAAGTTCTGGTTCTATTGGCACAAGAAAGTAAGACCTCAGGCTATAGAGTCGATTTAAAAGAACGATGGAAAAAATGACTCAGTGACTGAACTTGAGAGGATAACGGCTAAGAGAGCAACAATTTTCAATTTAAAATTGTTGTGTGTGGCGAATAGAAAACACATGAAGCAACTCGGACCACCGCTGAGGATGAAGTCAGAGTTAACTTTAGAGGAAATATGTTTTGTCTAAATGGCGCGTACAAGGGGCGTTGCGTAGCGAATCCATAGGTTCAAAATTGTGTTTCGATTTAGACAAAAAAAGATATGAATAAAAAAAATAGGAAGTACATATGCAAGGAAGGGAAAAAAATACATCCAACTACTACAATTAGAATCTTTTCATCAAGCTACATGACTTTTGCATTAAGTTTCGATCGAACTCAAATTACATTCAATAGATGTTGTCTATACTAATTTTTTCAACAAACCTGGTTTACATGAAAATGATCCCCATATATAGAAAACTAATGTCGCCCTTGGCTGCTAGGGTCTAACTACTACCTCCTAGAATCATGGATCCATTTTCTTTGAAAGAGAGAAATGACTTCAATGGATTTACTAAAAATAGAAAACCCGACTTTGCCAAATCATAATCGTAACCGAAATATTCTTTACAATAATTGATCATGATCAAAATTCTACCATATGGTTGTGATAGGTCATAATGTGAATTTGTAGACACTATGTCACCTTTGCACAACAAGTTTGATATGCAACAGTAACCTACAACAAAAAATGCATTGATGGATTGTGCAACAAACTCAGAAAAATAGGCGTTAATGATGACATCATATATCACTAATACAAAATTATTTTCCAAAACTGAGAGAGGTTTTTGTATTTAATATTGTTATAAAGAAAAACCTCTCTCAGTTTCTTTAAATTCATCTCCCTCTAGTCGAAATACGTGTCGCAAAAACATATTTCGGACAGGAAATCATGAAAACTGAAAAATAGGGCTCAAAGATTCCTTTGAATCTCCCACAATATGAAGATTTTTTAAAATGAAAGAGAGGTTTTTATTAATTGTTCTGTCCTAAATGAAAAAATCTTGTGGATTTTCATAATTCCTCTCCAGTTGGTCAAAAATTGATCTTGAAGTTGACCACTAAATTAGTCATTTGCGCAGCGCGACCTGTAGCCTATGTGCAGGAAAATCCTCTACGTGACAGAATCCTTTGCGTAAAGAAATCCACTGTGCTATGACATCCTCTGCGTGAAGGCATCCACTGCGTGACAACATCCTATGCGTGACAGCATCCATTGCACGACGAAATCCACCACACGACGAAATCCATTGCGCAATGAAATCCTCTGCACGACAACATCCTATGTGTGACAACATCCCATGCATGATGAAATCCACTACGCGAAAAAATCCACTGCATGAAAGCATCCTCTGCGTGCCAACATCCTCTGTGTGACAACATCCTATGTGAAACAACATCCTCTGTGTGACGACATCTTCTACACGACAACATCCTTTGTGCGATGACATCCTCTACGCAGCGTGCACCAGATGAACGCAACAAAATCCTTTTTGCAATAAAATTGCACCATGGGTATGCTTTGAAGTTTGCAATGATACCATTGAAATGGAGTGTCATGATTGTTCCTTTCTCTAACCTCGTGAAAGGTGATGATGAAATATAATACCTTTTGACATGATATTCACCCTAACCTATGACTCATCTAGGAATTCCTTGATTTTCCCAAGATCATGTCATGACTTTGAAAACTTTGGAAATACCTCTAACTCTAGATATGAAAATCATGGCGCTATTAGTTTGCTCCAACAAGAATGTTATCCTCCTAGTGAGGTAGAAAAGAACTCATAGACCCTGTGCCTATCCATTGGGATGTTCCCAGACCATTGAAAACTCTGCTCTGACCTGTCACCTGTATCCGCTGAAAACCTAAAACTGTGTATGCTCTAAACTAAAATATGAAACTAAGTTGAAAATGAAAACTGCAAATTGCTAAAAGAAATTCTCATAGTATCGATCGTATTCGCACTCCTACCTACCTTAACTGCTAGAAATTATGCCAATCAAGTGAAATCAAAATGCCAATGAAACCATGTAAGAACTTTATCCATTTTTTTCTTTCTTTGCACATGCTTTCTCCAAAGTCTGTACTGATAATTCATTCAAAAATTTATCTATAAATTCAAATATCAAAAAATTAAAAACATCAGGACTATTTTTCACCTCCAACAAAACTGCAAATGGATCCTCTGGAACATACATAAAACAACAATTATATTTCACCCCTTCCACTGCATCCTTGTTTTCATGTAATTCAACCTGTTGATTACCACAAAAGGCTGAAAAATATATTGAGACTGTTGGAAGTAACAATATTTTGAATCAGAAGACAATGTTTGCTGAAATGAAACCCCTAGTGGCAAGCAATCCATATCTAACACTAATGTTGATTTACCATCATATTTATTTCCAAGCTAGTAGTTGATCACAGGCTGCAAATCTAAACTGAAATAACTTTCCATGTAATCAACAACAAGGTCATTAAAAGTGTGAGAAGGTTGTTGGTACTCTTCATTGATAACAATTTTCTCATGTAAAACAATGTCACTGTGAATGCAATCAAACTTCATTTCTTCCTTTGTTATTTCATGATTTACTTTCAACAATTCAAAGGAAGAAAAACATAATGGAAGACAATTTTCATTTGCAAGTCCATTGCTTTCTTCATATTGAACATCATGCCTGAAGGATTTCTGATTTGAAACATTATAAATATTTTTCTTCAGCAATTCGAAAGATGCAAAACTCAATGGAAAAGTTATTTCATCTAATTCAAAACTTTATTCATTTTCTTCACTGTTTCCATATGCACATTTTTCAATTTCATTGGATTGTTGAACATATTCATTTTCAGATTTATCTTTGATCAATGGCTACAATTTTGAACTGACAAGACCTCCTACATAAGAAGTAACAGGGTCATCAAAAACATGAGAAGATTGTTGCAATTTCTTGTCAGTTTGTTCTAGTGAATTAGTGTAATTTGGCATCAACACACATTCCTTTGCTTCAGTGATGATGTTAGAATTTTCTTTCAACAATTTAAATGAAGAAAAGCATAAAGGTAAAGAATTTCCTTCAGCTGATTCAATACTTTCTTCTTTGTAACTATGATATGTAAATTGATTTCTCTCATTACATTTTTGAAAATGAACATTTTCTGATAGAGAACATGCAGCTGGTTGTTCTAGGAAGTCAACATCATAATCATCATCATATTCATCATATATAGGAAAATCAACAATATCTGCAATGTCATCTAACAAGGAAAAACTTGGAACATCAACCTGCTCTTCAACAAGCTGATTTGCAAATTCATCTTCTTGACATTCTACAAATGAATACATAAAACAACCAGATTCTTGCTCATGATGACAAAGATCGAGATGTAAATAAGCTTCTTGTTTATGCACAATCTCATGTTCTCCAGATTTCAACTTCTCATCCAAAATATGATTTTTCAGCTCCTTACATGCTTGAATATTGTCTTCCACTTTCTGAGCATTATTGAACATTTGTTGCAAAGACATAGACTTCCTTTCCATCAGAAGGAAAGATAATTCTAATTGAAATGTTTTTACATAATGGAGCATGGAAGGGACTTCAGGAGGTTGGACTTCTTTAGGCAGTTTATAATAAAGACTAGCAAACCTCCTGCTGAAATTTGAGATGGTTTCATCTTTCATTCTTCTCATGGCATAAAACTCTGAAAGGAGTATATTCCATGACTTTCTCTAACCCCAAAATCTATGGAAAGCTTCCCTCAATTCATCCCATGAGCTAATCGACTGAGGCTGCAAATTTCTGAACCATTCTTTGGCATCTCCTTGCAAGGACTGAGAAAAGGTCCTTGTAGACACATCATCATGCTCAATCTCAAAAAGGTTTATAAAATGATAAAAGACCTTAATATGTTTTTCTGTTGAATGTCCATCAAGCTCTCCATCAAACCTAGGAAGGTACTTATAATGTTTC
>SNQJ01S0014717.1:150535-173807 GCA_010110895.2 Picea sitchensis
TGAGCACATGACACTTCTTGATAGTGTTAAGATATTTGTCCATATTTTAATGGACTAGTCTTAGGCCAACTCAATTTTATTCACTCCAATACTACAAATATATAGTACAATGGATGATGTCACCTCATAGAGAGGCCTTCCCTAGATCCTAAAACCTTGCATGGTGTTTAGGCTAGGCAATCCTAACTAACTCACTTAGTCATTATTTGAGGATAAATAACTATTATCCTAAATGAATAATACAATTAAAGGTGACATGAAGACTTAGTGATTGGTAAAGTAAACCATAGGATAACATCACCCCCTCCTCAATTATAGCAACCCCACTACTAACCCATAATTTTTTTTTATGATACCCACTAAATTAAAATGCATGCATCATGCTAAAAATGCCCATTCTAACAACATTTATGATAAACATAAATGCATCTAATTATACATACACATAGAAACATACAAATATTCAAGAACACATAGTTTATGCACAACAATTTAAATCCGGAAATAAAAATAATGAACATAGATAAAACACTTATATTTTTAATCAAATGTGAAACCAACTACAGAGAATGGAAATTCCACCCAACCATATCCTTTCTACTCCAAATATTAGAAGGAAGTCACCCTGACGTGGGAATAGGAATCCACAAGAAATGGTGTCTCTATTGTCCACTCACATCCCAATACAACCCACAACAAGCTAATTTTTCTGCAGCCATCCCAATCCACCAACCCTCTTCCCCTCAACCTGAAAAACCCAATGAATGTGATCTCCCTTATCTATAAACAATCCCTTAGGCCTTCCCACTTCCCTCTAGGGCTCTAGCACAGGTTGGATAGGAATCTCTCTTGCTAGGGACTCTAGGGACTTACAACTGCAATAGGAAACTCTCAATGACAACTCATTTTCTCTGTGGTAATTTATTACATATGAATCTCTTCTATAGGACTAACAACCTATTTATTCATGCAATTACAACTTCAATAAGATCTCCACAAATGCCACTATGGTTTTCTTCAATCTCCAACACTCAATACACTCTTGATGTCCCAAAAACTGCTTGTAAAAACTACTTGCAATACCCATTCAAATTTCCCTTTTTCCCATGCACATTGACTCTCACATTCTCCAATGTTTATTGTACTCAGCCCCATGATCTCAATAACTATGTGAGGTGACTTTTCACACCAACCCTATTACATGTATTCAATGATTGGGACTTTGATACACCCAAAAGGAAAATAGAAGGTTCATACAAAATAATAATTTTAGAAATGTGTCTTGGGATTAATACACATGGGTAAGTCCCCCAATTGGACCCCCATCTCTTGTGGAAATTTATCCCCCATGACTCCATATGTGTCCGTATTCAACCAACAATACATTTTATTTTATTATTTTGATCTACAATGTTTACATATTACATTGCTTGGTCTGCGGCCATACATTGTATTTACATTATACATATCTAACCTGGGGATTAAAAGCATGGATGTTACATTCCCATCCCCCTACAATTTTTTCATCATACTTGGTGTATATCACCATACCTATATATATGTACAAAATTTTACATTATAGTACTTGATACATTCACAAGTTCACAACTCCTGCAACAATTCCAACCATCAATATGTTGTTCTCCTCAACCTACACAACCCAAGAAAGTCTACCCGCTTCTCAACACTATAGTCCTTTGGATTGTACCATTTTCCTTCCAAGGCTCCACCAAAATCATACATGATGTTCCGATTTGTGTCTCTAGGAACTCTAACTTCCAAAATGGAACCTTGCACACTTATACACAACAATGTACATTCATTTTTCTTCAAAATTTGCAAAACTTCATGGGTACTCCTCCCACATGGTCTCCTCGTTCTCCCACATGGAATCTTTAGGACCATAACAAGTCCATTGAACCTTTACTAGGATGATGGTTTTGTTCCTAATAAATTTGACTTTCCAGTCCAGGATGCACAATAGTTCCACTCAAAAGGCCCCTTCTTGCTCCACATGGATCATACTACAATCAATTACATGGTTATGATTAGGGACATATTTCTTCAATATAAATACATGAAACACATTATGAATTCTCATGGATGCATGAAATAAAAGTATGTATGCAATTGGGGCTATCTTCTCTAGAAATTCAAATGTCCCACAGTATCTCGCTGCCAATTTTTGGCAACTTCCTAATCTTAGCGAGCTCCTTTTAGCCTTTACTTTTAAAAACATATGCTCGTTGAATTTGAATTTTTTATATGTCTTTCTTTTATTTGCATAAATGTTTTTCTTGTCTTGTGCAACCTTTAAATTATATCCAACCTTTACCATCTTCTCTTCCATTTCCCTTAGCAATTATGGCCCAATAACTGCTTTTTGTATTAGGTTATCCCAACTCATTGGTATGTTTCATTTTCTACCATACAAGGCTTTAAATGGGATCATCTTCAATGATGCCTGGTACCTATTATTGTAATAAGATTCCACTAAATGAAGATAGTATTCCCATGTAAGGTACCAAATAGTAATATTCATATCCATAGCATAAATATTATCAAATTGTTTACCAAAAGGAAACAAAACAATGAGGACAATACCAAGGTAGGGACCAAAATGTGATACATTTATTAATTCTAGAAAGCAATGTTCACTTGCCTCTTCGATGGGAAACCTCTGATAGAGAAAATATCAAGTACAAATGATTTCACATGACAACCTTTCCAATGACTTCTACCTCTATGTATACTACTTCTGTCTTCTTGAGAACATTCTAGAGGAGGAACTTTCTAGAGGCAGAACCTTCTAGTAAGTCTTCCTACAATAGTTGTGTTGACATTATTACGTAGGAATTATTTACTAATGATGGAATTTATTACATAGAAATACATATTATTATATCTACTTGAGGGGTTAAGGAGGTTAGTACCCTAACATGACCTCCCCCTTAAATAACAACCTTTTCCTCAAATATTAAGATGTGGGAATTGTTGCAGAATGGTGGTTGGATCCCTTGTGGCATCCTCGGGCTATGCATCCTTCCACTATATTAAAAATTCTTGAATTGTGCAGTGATAGAGATGACACTCAAATTGGGCATGGATGACTTGTGGCTACAACCAAATGGATTCATCCAAATCAGGGAAACCAGTTTGGATCTAGCACTTGGATTGATCCGAAATGATATTTTAAACAACAATGGTTGAGTTATGTTACATGAGTTAAATTACCATTTAGGAAATTAATGAAAGAGGAATAATTAAAGAAGAAAAATAGCAGCCATAATATAGTATATATATCTGAAAATAAGCATGAATAACAACAAACCATAAAACACCAAGGTGATAACAGAGTTCGGCAATCTCGCCTACGTCTTCGGGCCTTCGTCTCAGTGGGTGAAGCTTTCTTATTTATGTTAAAATCCTTAAATGAACATCATAAAAGTGCCAATGGATTACAAAACTAATTTGGTCATATTCTACTAGATCTCAAGAACCCATCAAAACTAACAACACTAAAAACAGATGAACGAAGCTCCCATAAATGGCTCGCAAAGGTGCGCTCCTTAATAGCTTCCCTGCATAAAAATGGCTTTGCCTCAATATTTCAACAAAATTTCTTTGCTCTGAACTCTCCCTCCATGGATTCAAGAGCCTCTGGTTTATATAGGCTGAAGTTGGTAACCATCTCCCAACTTCTCCTCAAGATCTAGCCTCAAAAAGGGCCCAAGATCCCCCAAAATTGTATTAAATCTCTCAATTTTGCTGAAAAAATCAATTAAAACTCATAATATAAAGTATAAAAACCACTTTTAGAAATATGTAGGGAACAACCCCCTAAATCCGTGTTCTTGGGCATATGGGCACCCACCATGTGGCCCGAGGCTAACTGTTTGTGCGATGGCCCCCCGACTTAGGCTCCTCGTCACTTGTGTATCGGCCATATGGTTGTGGCTAAACCCTCCATGCGCTAACTATTATAAGCCCCCATCGATTAAGCCCACAGTTACGCCCCTTGGTTTGCAGGATAGCTCGGTCGACTGGGGCTAACCTCTATACTTCTGCATGCCAAACGTCATAAAGCCTGAGTCATATGGGAATGGAGCAGGACCGCGGGCTAATTCCCATGCACCAATTGTTATGTTAGGGACTGATACATATGGAACAGTCGTATGTGTCGAGGGTTGGGGCTAGGCCCTAGCCCTTTTTCTCCTGGATGTACCACATATAACACTTTATATATAATGTTTATCCCTTAGTAATTAACTACAACCAGAGGCAGGTTGGCTAGCCCGGCCCTGCCAAGACACTAGCCCGGACGAGAGGTCACGGGTTGGAATCCCATAGACCCAAACAAATTTTTCCAAACACTTCTAGCCAATGGATGGGTGCCACATGGCAGCCCAGGACTGGGCCACGTGGCACCACACTATTCACCGAATACATGCCACATGTCAATCTCCTATTCATCCACCTGTCTTCCCAAGTGTCAGCCCAATCATATTCCATTGTACCTTCCATGTCAACATCCAATGTACATTGTCACGTCAGCCTATGACACATGTCACCCTTGCAATGGTGCCATGTGTCACACTCTGACTGGTCCACCTATCCACTTACCATGTCAGCACCAACGTACCCTGCCACATCAATTGTATGGTTCTACGACCTATACAGTCAGCTGCCACGTGGCATTGTACAGACTGTACAATCGGCATCTTTTGTTTTGCCTGTTTAACAAAACGAATAGACCATGATATATTGGTCATACAACATTCTTTTGATTCCATTCAAGTTGCATTGGGTTCGTAACACCGAGGCCTATGGACACGTCCGTTTTGAAGATATTCTGAGCACTTTGATTTTTAGGCCTTTCTGGGCCCCATCTTGGCTTTGGGATCCATCTTGGATCATGGATCCAATCAATTTATTTAAGAAAGAGACATGAAAAATTAAATGGAGCTTAGAGTGACTAGGAAGGGACAATTTGTAAACCATGAGCCCCATGCACTTAATGATTGTATAGGGTCCATAAAACTTTTGAGAAAGATTCTGGTAGTGGTCTTATTTAAGGTAAGTTTGCTTATATGGTTGTAAACGAAGAAACACCTAATCCCCTTCAAAAAATGGCATTTGGAACAACACTGATCAAATTGTTGCTTCATTTGATTATGATCCATGACCAAATTGTCTTTGAGAGTGTGAAGAATGTCAACTCGAACTGTAATGGTTTTTTCCACCTCTTGGACCTTGGAGACACTAGGAAGGTAAGATAATATGGAAGGGGGATTTTGACTATAGACCACCTCAAAGGGAATCATCTAAGTGGAACCATGGTAATTTTTATTGTACCATCATTCAGCTAGGGGTAACCACTAAACTCATTGAGATTTTCATTTGAATGTGAAGTACCACAAATAATTTTCCAAGTGCTTGTTGACAGCTTTGGTTTGACCATTAGTCTGGAAATGATAGTCAGTGATGAGATGCAATTGGGTTCCCTAGAGCTTGAGCAATTATTTCCAGAAGTTACTTTTGAAATTTAGATCATGGTCGGAGACAACAGATTGTGGCATTCCATGTAGTTTGACAATATTTCCCATAAAAACTTGAACCACTATGGAAGCTTTAAATGGGTATTGGAGGGCACATAAATGAGCATATTTGGAAATTCAATCAACCACAACCATGATGACTAATATATTTCCATATTTGGGTTATCTAATGATGAATTCCATGGAGATACATGTCCATATAGCAGGTGGGATAGGGAGAGTTTGTAGTGTGGCTGGAGTTTTTACTATTTCTCCCTTGTTGCATTGGAAAGTATCACATTCTGCCACAAAAGTGTGTATGTCCTACTTCATTCCTTCCCAGAAAAAGGAACATTTGATCAATTCATAGGTTTTATGAAAGCCAAAATGTACTATTGTTGGCAAGGAATGGATTTCATAGAGCACAATGGATTTAAAGTTGGATTGTTTGCTCAAATACAGGTGGCATTTATAGTAGAGCTCCTAATTTTTCCAAGTGTAGCCCGAAGATGCATTAGTGTTTTGTTGCAGTTGTTAGATCAGGATAGAAATTTCGGGATCTTTGAACCATTCATGGAAAACTTTCTTCAACCAATTGGATACAATGAAGGATAGTCAAAAGAGGGACCCTTCTTCTTCATATTTCCTAGGAAGAGCATCAACTGTCACATTCTCTTTTCCCTTCTTGTAAATGATGTCATAATCATAACTGAACATTTTGGTCAACCACTTTTGTTTCTTCGAGGATGAAATCCGTTATTCCAAAAAATATTTGAGGCTACAATGATCATTTTTAATTTGCAATCATTACCCAAGCAAGTAAGGATGCCAAATATTCACCACATGTGAAATAGATAACATTTCCTTTTCACATGTGTATTTTCCCAAGTGTTTCTCAAAAATATGTTTACTAGTAGAGGCCAAGGGTCTTCCTTATTACATGAGAAATTCACCAATTCCTTTACCTAAGTGTTAGGACACAAGGCTATGATATCTCTAGTTAGGAAACAAATCTATAATACTTCCACGACTAAACCTAAGAGAAGGGATTGAGATATATTTAAAGGTAAAAAAATGACAAAGCAACATTCACAGTACATAGAGATTTTAACCTGGAAATCAAAATAGTAAAACCAACATTACTTGAACGTATTTCTCCTTGTTGTCATTCATCTGAATAATAGGTTACATGCCTAACCTTTCTCTACACCTAAGACACAATCAACATCATATCAACTTGCTTTAGGCAAGAACAACCATGCAACCAAATCGTCTTACATATACATGACCAACAACCTACTTCTAAAGTTTATCATGAAGATAAACTTAATACAAATACAACATGCCTTATTTATAAGCTTTACAGTCGAAAAAACCCTAAAGAAAGGCACCCAAAAGCGGTTATAGATCCATGCAGATCATTAGCTGCAAATCCTATGAATCTTGGGATTTTGTTACAAGTCAAATACCAAGTCAGATTACCATTCAAACTCCATCTGGTATTTAGTCAGTTTCCACACGACCTCCTGTGGTACGACCTATCGACTTATTGTCAATCACTTCAACTTCAACTTTCCTATCAACTATCTTTCAGTCGATCCGCCTCGACTCGAATTTAACTGCAAATAATATAACAACCCAAAATTCTCCCACTTGATGTCTTCTTTGTTGAATACAAGAGTTTCCTTTACTTTCGTTCGCACACCTAGGGAATCAATTCCCATTTCCTCTATGAACCAAGAGAACTTCATACCACTCACAAACTTGGTGAAAGAGTCTTTTATGTTTTCCAAAATGTTTATTTTCTCTAGCAACACCTTTTTTCTTTCTACCATATCTCTTACGAAATGGTATTTTACATCAATGTGCTTAGTATTGGAATGATAATTAGGGTTCTTTGCCAAAAATATCATTCTCTAAATATCACAATCAATCTTCATAGCTTGCTAAACTGCTTCTTTGCTTCCATCAATCAATCAATCTCTGAGCAGAACATTTAAAACTAAACTACTTCTTGGCTTCCATGTGTGGCTTCCATGTACTCAACTTTTGTTGTTGACAAGTCTATGATCGTTTGTTATTTACTCATCTATCTGATTGCTCCAAAGAACATCTGGAATACATATCCATTGGCCGACCTCCATCGATCCATATCTCCAGCCCTATCACCGTCGACAATGCCATGTACATTGACTTCACTATCACCTCCAGATTTTCTTTGGTAGCATATAGAATAGTATTTTGTGCCACACAAGTACCTGAATACTCTCTTGACAATTGTCCAATGCTCCTTACCAAGTTTCAACATGCACCTAATCAACACTCCCACTGCATGGGTAATGTCTGGTCGAGTGAAGACCATTGCATACATTAGACTACCAACAACAATTTCATAGGGAACATGTGCCATGTCATCTATTTATTCTTGTGTCTTTGGACATTGTTCAACAGTTACCCTTGCTGCCACAAGAATTGGCAACTTTAAAGGTTTTCAATCCTACATGTTGAAATGTTTCAAAATTGTTTCAATATACTTCTTTTGATTCAACCAGAGCTTCCAAGCTACCCGCTCTCTCTTTATCTCCATTCCCAGAATGAAGTTCACTGCACCGAGATCCTCAATGTCTAACTTGGAGGGAAAATGCTACTTAACCTCCTTTATTGCAACCATTTTGTTTCCAACCAACAACACATCATCAACATACAATAATACATATATGAAATTCCCATCTTCTTCTTTGAATATATGTAGTGATTAACTTTACTTCTCACAAATCCCAAACTAAGGATGTATGTTTCGAAATGTTTGTACCATATCCTTGGTGATTTCTTTAGACCATAAATGGATGTTTTAAACTTTCACACCAAATCATTCTTTCTCTTTACTACAAATCCTTTAGGTTGTTTCATGTATATTTATTCTTTCAGGTCCGCGTGCAGGAAAATTGTCTTCGCATTCATCTGCTCTATTTCCATATCAAATGTTGTAGCCATAAACATTAGTACTCTAATGGAAGTTAATTTTTCAACATGTGGAAAAATATCACCGAAGTCAACTCCTTTCAACCTGAGAGTATCCTTTTGCTACCAGTCGAGCTTTGAATTTATTGAATTGACCTACAACATTCTTATTCTTCTTGAATACCCACTTGCTACTGACAAGATTTATTCCAATAGGTAATTGGAATAAATCCCATGTCTCATTCTTATGCAAGGATTCCGTTTCTTCGACCATGGTGTCCTTACAGAGTCTACCCTTTGTCGATTTGAGTGCCTCCTTGAACAACATGGGCTCTTCGTCAGTGGAAGTTAACACAAATGTGTAATCGAAGTTGGGTGGAATATACCTTTTGACTATTTTTCTTACTCATTCTGACCTCCTTAAAACCGAGGTTAGTTGTTCCACCTCCTCATTTTATTCGCTCGACTAATCTGAACCATATTCATCTTCCTTCCTCAGTTCAAACCGCATTGTCTCAGGATTATTCTCAATTTGAACAACTTCTTCAAACTCAGACTTCCTTCCAACTTCTAAGAAGATCACATATAGACTACACTTTTCTCCTTTATGCAGGATCCCAAATCTTATATCCTTTAATTCCCTCTTTGTATCCAATGAAAATACAGTTGACTTCCTTTTTGTCCAACTTTCTTCTCTTTTCTTTAAACATGAACAAATGCATCACATCCAAATACTTTGAGATGTGAAAGAGAATGATTATTACCATATGATACCTCATGTGTATTCGAGTCGATTAGTGTCAACAAAGGAGACATGTTCACCAGATATTTTGTAGTGTCAACTCCCTCTGCCAAGAATTCTTGTGTGAACCCAGCACCACTGACCATGCTCCTTGCCTTGTCCATAAATTTTCTATTCACTCTCTCGGAAACTCCATTTTGTTGTGGGGTGTATGGTGTGGTATTTTGGCATGCTATGCCACATTACTTGTAGAACTACTAAAATTATGTTCCACATAATTCAACACCATTTTCAATTCTCTGCACCCTAATCTTCTTGTATGTCTAGTTTTAAACAAGAGATTTAAACTCTTTGAAGTTATCAAAAACCTATGATTTCTTCCTTACGAAATATATCCATGTATTCCTAGAAAAATCATCTATGAAGGAGACATAATATAGGGATCCACCAAGTGAAGGGACTTTTACAGGGCCAAACACATTACTATGAACCAATTCTATAATCCCCTTTGACCTTGTCGCTCCAAATGGGAATCTTCCATGAATTTGTTTTCCATATATACAATTTTCACAAAAGTCAAATTCTAAACTACATTCAGGAAAAAAATCGACCATACCTTTGTTATGCATAGCTCAAAGTTCTTTTTCTCCAATGTGTCCCATCCTCTTGTGCCATAGCATGATCGGTTCGACTTGACGAATCCTTTTCGAGTCGACTTAGATCGACTCAACCCATTTTGAGTCGAGTTGAGTCAACTTTAGAAACAACAATGTTGTTACATCCAGTTGAGTCTACATCCCCTAATGAATTGTATAGGGTTCCAATATGAACTCCATTCATTAATACCATCACATCTCTTACCATATTGCACGTATCCTTCTGAAATAGAGTGTGCACTTCTGCATCACTCATCTTACTTACATATATCTCGTTTCTTTCCAAACATGGAATATGTAGCAGACCTGGAAGGGTTCTAATCATACCAGTCTATATAATTGATCAAAATCTTCCCCATCCAACAATTTTGGTTGTCAAGTTGTCCCCAAGAACACATATCGTCCTTCATATTGTTCATATTCACAAAACCATTCTCTGTGTGGTGTCATATGATAGGATGCTCCTAATTCGATCAACCAAAAATATTGATTTGACTATGTACTATTCAATGCCAGATACACATCGCCTCCTTTTTCTAGAGTAGTCTTTCTCTCAGTCAACTTCCTCTCATCATATCTTTTACTGAATTCCCTTTCCTTCGACTTGCATTCCTTTTTGTAATTCACAAATTTACCACATTTCCAACATCTTCTCATTCACCGAACCAATGATTTATATCTACCCTTAAACTTAGACTTTCTACTGGAGATTTTTCCTTTATCTCTATCGACCGATTGACCTCTCACCACTAATGGATCTTTGGTCAATCCTTCCATCTTATTTCTTTTCATTTATTCTTATAGTAGAGATGAAACCACGTCTTCTAGTGCTAATGTGGTTTAATTACTCCCTATAGCCACGACTAAACTATCCCAAGAGTTTGGAAAAGAACATAATAGGATAATACATTTCTCCTCCTCAGTGATCTTTATATCTACTGATGATAACTAGATTATTATGGTATTAAAAACATTTAAATTCTTAGTTACTGAACTATCATCACTAATCCTCAGAAGGTACAACTTCTTTCTAAGGAACAAATTATTTACCAGGGATTTCGACTAGTATAAGCTCCCCAACTTGGCCCACGATTTCTTGGCCAAACTTTCACCTGAGACATTCAACAAAATCGAATATGAAAGACAAAGTCGAATCGTACTCCTTTCCCTTCTTTCAATTTTATCCCATTCTTCCCTCGACATACCTGTCAAAATGGTACCTGGACAAACCATTTCCCATTGTTCTCTATCTACAAGGAGATCTTCAATTTTAATCTTCCAAAGCTCAAAATTATGGCCATTGAATTTTTCAATCTCTATTCTCGAGCTACTCACCATTATTTAAGCACAATCTTTAAATATCTTTGACTGATGACTTTTACTAGACCTAGGGTTTAGCACAATTCCAAGGTTGTTAAACCAAGCTATGGTACCACATGTCAAGAAATAGGGCTATGATATCTATCGTTAGGAAACAAATCTCTGATACTTTCACATCCAAACCTAAGAGAATATATTGAGATAAATTAAAAGGTAAACAAATGAAAAAGAAACATTCATAGTACACAAAGATTTTACCATGGAAACCCAAATGGGAAAACTAGCATTCCTTGAGCATCTTTCTCCTTGTTGTCTTATTCATTTGAATAATAGGTTATATGTCTAACCTTGATCTACCCCGAAGACACAATCGACATAATACCATATTTCTTTAGGAAAGAGAAACCTTGCATCCAAATTGGCTTACATCTACATGACAAACAACCTACTGCTAAAGTTTAGAATGAATATCAACTTAATACGAATACAACACACCTTATTTATAGGATTTATAGTAGGAAAAACCCTAAAGAAAGGCACCCAAAAGAAGTTACAGATCCATACATATCATTGTATAAAAATCTTGTGAATCTTTGGATTCTGTTACAAGTCGAATACCAAGTTGGATTACCAATCAACTACTAGTCAACCTCCATCAAGTATCCAGTCAGTTGCCACACGATCACATGTCAACCTCTTATTGAACAACCTCTCAACTTGTTTTCAATCACTTCGACTTTGAATTTCCTATCGGTTATCTTTCTATTGATCCACCTCGACTTGAATTTGACTACAAATAATATAACAAGCCAACACTAAGGAATCACACTCGAAAAAAATAGTCTTTGTGAAGTCAAGTAGAGCCAGTACTGGAGTTGTACACACAACCTCTTTCAAATCTTGGAAGGATTGATTAGTGGCCGCATTCCAACTGAAATAATATTTCTTAAGGAGGGAAGCGAGTAGGGATACAATTTTTCCATAATTCTGGACAAACTTACGATAGTATCTAGTTAAACCATGGAATCCTCATAAAATTTTAAGAGTATTAGTGCAGGGAGAATCCTTCATAGCTTTGATTTTCTTGGGATCCACTCATACACCTTCCTTACCAAGAATATGATCCAAGTATTTGACTTCAAAGGCCCCAAAGGCACATTTGGACCTTTTGAGAAAGAGTTGATGCTGAGAAAGTAGGTCTAAGACCTGATCCACATGGGAAAGAAGGGCTTGTGAAGGTTTACTATAAATGAGGATGTCATCAAATAATACAAGACTTACAAAATTATAGATAAAAGGTTGAAAGATATGATTCATGAGACTTTGCAAGTGGAGAGTGCATTGCACAGGAAAAAGGGCATGATGAAGAACTCATAATGGACTTCAAGAGTATAAAAGGTAGTCTTGGTAATTGGCCTCCTTCATGAAAAACTGGTGTTAGCCAAAACACACATCAATTTGGTAAAGAATTGAGCACCAATTAGTTCATCCAAAAGATCATCAATGATGGTAATGTAAAATTTATCTTTGATGGTAATTTTTTTGAGATCCCAAAAATTAGGGAACATGTGCCAAGTACCTTATTTTTTTAGTACCATGACCACTAGGGATGAATAAAGTCTTGTGCTAGGGAATATGACACCCAAAACTAACAATTATTGAACAATTTTTTCAATCTCATTTTTCTGAGCGAGTAGGTGGCAATAAGGGCGAGCATTGGGGGAAGAATACTATGTACAAATGGGATGGAATGATCATGGGAACCATAGGAAGGTGGGATCCCTTGGGGGTTTTTGAAAATGGAGTGGTGTTTGGAGAGGATAAATTTCATGTCGGGATGAACAGTTGGGGAGGGAGTCTCAACTGCTTGAACGACATGGAACTAGGAAATAATGTTAGAATGATCCTTTTTGAGGATATTTTTCCATTCGGTGTGAATTAAAAATATTGAGGGAACCTACCATGATGCCTTGGAACTTGTAGAAATGACCATCCTATTTGAATCTCATGTATAATTCCTTGAAATCCATGGTGAGGGGGCCTAGAGTGCATAGTTATTCAACACCTAGAACAATTTCACAACCACCCATCTCAATGTAAAAAATGTGGGATTTCAAAGAATAATCACCAGTTTTCAAGCACACATTTTCACAACGACCCCCACCTTTCTTGGAACTTCCATTATAAATAATGATCTGAAATTTATTGACTACATGGATATACTAAGCAATGGGTCTCTTGAGCAATTATTTGATGAATAAAGTTATGGGTGTTTCTACTGTCGATGAAGATAATTACTTTACGATACTTGATATAGCCAATTAATTTAAGATTCTGGGGAGATGAAATATCAGTGAGAGCATGCAAAGAGATGAGAGGTTCTACCTTATTTTGATTGGAGGGTGGAATGGTATCATCTACATGAGGAAATGATTCAGGAGGGGAAACATCACCTACATCTTCAAGAATATCCTACAAAATGGCCATAAAAATCTTTTTCTCCATACATTTTTTCCTCGGAAAGTATTTTTCATCACAATTGTAGAAAAGACCCTTAAGTTAGAATTCATCCATTTCCACCCTAGTTAATTTTTGGACCTTAAGAGGAGGGGAAGGAGGAGCTGGATTGGTGGGGCGAGAATGGGGAATAAATGATGGATTTTTTATTTGAGTAATGACCACCTACTATGCTTCAGTGGCTCTATAAGTGGCTACAAGCTAGGTCTTAGGGTGATCCATTAGAACATGAGCTCATATGTCATCCTTGAGACCCCTAATAAAGAATTTGTGAAAGAAGGTGTCTGACATTCCTTTGGTCCAGAAACCCAATTGCTGAAAAATAAGTGATGTAGTATTCAACTATATCAGACTATTTAAGCTTGTTCAAATGTCCCAAATGATGAGTTTATGTGTCAAAATGTTCATAAATATCAACATGTACAAATTGGGTCCAAGAAATATAACCTCAGTGGGAATTTTTACTCAATTTCCATGATTTCCATCATTTATATCTAAATAGAGGCCACCGACACAAAGTTTTATTAAGTCAACAATGATGCCATGCAATGATAAATAATGTTATATTTTAGTGATCTATCCCATGAGGTATGAGACATCAAATGTATTCACCTCTACTTTAAGAAGACACATATCATAAGCAAAGTATTTAGAATCAAAATCCATGGAATGTGATGATTCAACCCCCTCTTGGTGGAAAGGTTTTTTTGAGGAGTTAGGGACCCTGAGTTGATTAACAAGTGTTGTCATGGAGTTCATCCAGTTAGTGAGGTGGTCAAGTCCAATTATCTTGTAATTAAGGGTAGAAATGTTGGAATTAAATTGAGTCAAACTTTCACTGGTCTAAATTTGATTGTGAATTCATTTTGAAGGTTGTGAAAGGACTCTTCCAAGGAAGACAATTTGTTTCCAAAGTCTTGGTAGCAGGTTGCCACGTGAGGAGATAGGTAAGTAGTAAGAGAGAGGGTTGGTCCACAAAAAACATATTATGAAAGAGAGATAATACTATGTTTAGCATGACGCAAGGAATCTAGTGAGATAGGACCCAAATAAGGGTGCTAGGTAGGGTGGGTGGGTCCACACACAAAAAAGGATTATGAAAGAGGGGTACAATTGTGATCAATGTGAAGAGAAGAATCTATTGAGATAGGTCCCAAATAAGGGTTCCGATGGGACCACTTATACTTATTTTTTTACTCTTGTTTGAGAAATATCGTGGTGACATAATTTTCCAAAATCTTAATATTGAAGATTGTGTAGGAATTTCGTAGCCTGGATGTAGGAAGCAGGGTTTCCCAAAACTGGATATGCGAAATTTCAACATTTCTTTTGTTTTGGAAGTAAGGGGTAGGGTTTTGAGGGTTCCTAAGGACAACGGAGTGCCTTGTGCTATAGATTTCTTATATCCTTGTGGGGTCCAACAATAGTACTCGACCCAATATTTGAGGGCTTTGACTAAGGAGGGTTAACTGTAACCTTATGTGTACTACCTATTGACAGGTCAGGGTGAACCATTCAATTATATGAGGGAAAACACCCGATGTCGGGTCCCAATTAGACCCACTCTCGTTCGAGGTAGCATTTCCTGCGATTTTATAGGCCTCGTTGCTGCTCATAATTAAAATAATAAAAAAGGGGAAAAACAACAAACTGCCCCCCAAAGAGTTCTAACTAATTCTAAGGATAAACCAACTTAAACCTAACTAATATTATCTAACTAATTCTAACCTATCCTCGGAGAAAAATTAGAAGAATGAGTACATAGAAAAATAACCATTAGAAATAGAAATAATTCATGTATCACATTCCAGAAAGTGATACATGTCAAATGAGACTTGACATGTATCACTTTTCGGAATGTGCCACATGTCACTTTATAGATCATTGATTAGATATGATGATTTGTGTTATTTCGATCTTCCTATCAAATCAGACATCTATGATTTAATCAATCATTGAATGGATGGTTCTCATTCATTTTAAACATAGAATTTTACTTAGAATTATTTTATGTGACGGGTTCATGGACTCTCGGACTTGCGGACATACATGTCTTCTCGTGTGTCATCAAAATGCACGCCCAACTTCCGAAGCCTCCAAGATGAACCTATACTTAGAAAAAATTTAAGTTATTTTTCTCGATCTCATGGACTCTCCGACTTGTGGACTCATATCTCTTGTAGGATGTCATAAAAATGCACTCCCAACTTTTGTTACCTTCATAATGAACCATCCTTAGAAAAAATTTGAAGTTATTTTTCTCGGACTCGCAAACTCATATCTCTTCTATGATGTCATCAAAATGCACGCCCAAATTTTGTTACCTCCATAATGAACCATACTTAGAAAAATTTTAAGTTATTTTTCTTGGGCTCACGGACTCTCAGACTCACAGACTCATATCTCTTATAAGATGTCATCAAAATGCATGCCCAACTTCCGTTACCTCCATAATTAACCATACTTGGAAACTTTTTAAGTTATTTTTCTCTAGCTCTCGGACTCTCAAAAAGAGATCCTAGTCGTCTGATCATGATTTCATTTTGATCCAGTGATCAACATTGTTTCTTCGTTCTTTACCGTCCGATATTGCTCTTATTTTGATCCAACAATCAACATTGTTCTTCATTCTTTACCATCTGATCGTGCTATTATTTTGATCCAACGATCAACATTGTTCTTCATTCTTTACCATCCGATCATGCTCCTCTATGCATTGTCTCTATCCAATCACAAGGTTATCTCTCTTGAGATTTTCCCTCAACCTTTCCAAAGGTATTAACACTACATGTTTTTTATTCTATTTGTGGATATTATGCGCATTTAACTAATGTGTTTCCCTCCTGAGATTTGATATTTTTATGTATTTTCTTGCACATATTTTCCATGGTTGTTACAAATGACAACTATGATTTTGTGTGCATCCTGAACATTTCTATCCTTCCTAAGATTTTGATGCATTCTCCTGCATATATTTTCCATGGTTGAAATCAATGACAACTAGGCTTCCAACAAATACCTATATCAGAACAGACCACTGCAAGCCCCTATGGATCAAAGGAACAACCTTATCTCAAAGACCTGGGTTTTTCCTTGTAACTCTGCTATTTTTTCATATGATCACAGGAGACAAGTGATTCATCATGCAAGGATCATCACATGACTATTGTGTTTCAACCCACGAGATTGAGGAAAAATTATATTTTTTAGGAAGGGATATGTTACAAATTTGTCAGATATGTATTAGATCTATCAGATCTGATGGATCTAGACTCTGGAGGAATAAATGAAAAAAAAATACAAAATCAAATTGCACTCAAGCAGAGGAAAGGATTGACAAAAAGAATCAAACTAGAGAAGAATTCTTCCCTAGTGGAGTCGGTAGTTCTGTTATGGGACAAAATCTCACAGGGATCTCACTGGATACACAACAAAATCTCCCTAGTATCTTCTTATTGATCCTAGACATAAAGGGGTTTAGACTTCTATGGTTTCCTAGACTCAAACATATAGATTCATAATTAACCTAAGAGAGGTAGGAAGAGAATACCTTGACCTGTAGGTCATCCTTCATATATCCGACCGATGCAGATTTGAAGTTCCATCTCCAATATCCACACCCTGCTTCCTACACACAAAGCCTTTCCACTTCTCTATATGGTGTTAGAATCCTAGATCTATTTGTGTATAATCATATATATGAATAACTAGATCATATCCAAACATTTGCATAATGGAATACAAATAATTCAGGGGGAAAATCATTGATCTATTAATATAATAGAGAACTTACATCAAAGCATACCTTGGTGATGATGTCATTCTCCCTTGATTCCTTTCTCCTCCTCCTCAGCTTCTTGATTAGGATGATTAGTCTAGGCACTCTGATTTTTTGTTGTGATAGGCAAGAAGAGATCCTCTGCAAATGGACAACATAAAAACACTCATGGTTTTTTTTCTTTTTTCTTTCCCAAGACTTGACTTTGTTATATAGCTCTTTGGAGGAGGCTTGGGAGAGATTCTAGATATTCTATATACCACTAGAAACTTGAATGCTATGATTTCCTAGGCCCTTGACATGAGGATACAACTCATCCCTCACCTATCTCCTCATAACTCCATGAATCTAGAAGTTTTACATGTCATCGTTTGTTGAACTACTTCTAATGTGTGAGGACCATCTCATGTTAAACCCTCTTAGACCTGCGAGGACCTCCAAAAAGGCGAAAAATATCAGGAAAACATTTGTTTATTCTTGCATCATCTTATGAACTCCCTTATGGCATGTAGGGTGGAAGTTCAGTTTTATTAAGTATTTAGAGGGATCATTTTTTTAAAGGTGTAATTTTTTTTATCATTTAATTTTATGTCATCTATTAATTATATTAAATAATAATAAAAAATTAAATCTCAAGAAATTTGATTATTATGGATGTTTATAAATTTGAATTTAAGATGAATCTAAATTATTTTAATTTTACACTGAGTTGCAAAACACCTCACTATTCTCAATACAATACAATAAGTAGTTTTATAAATATCTATAAATTTTCTATATCTATAGTGGTCAAATATGACTAGATAAAAAATGACTAGATCAATGGTTTGTAATAACAATTAGGGTTTGATAAGATCCAGACACAAATAAAATTCCATTATGACGACTCAAGTGCATTGATTGGGCTAGAAAACTATTTAAAAGAAAATGATTTTTGAAGAAGCACAACTTTTCGGCTTTTATCTACAATATCCATGCACACTTAATGGGACAATATCTTCACTAGCCAACTTTAGTCAATTTTTATGGTTAACTTGACCGATTCCAACAAGTTTGAAGTCATACAATGGTGGAATGGAGTGGAGGATGACAAGTATGCAGGCCAAAGTGTTATATTCAGGAAGAATTGTTCAAAATGGTGCAAGCAAGAAATTGTAAGGTGATAACATATTTCACTTAATGTATGGGGTTAGAAGAAAATTGTATTACTGAAATACATCATAGTTTCATTTCCCAAGAAAAGGAAGGACCAAGGAGGGAGTGGAGTGTCCATATAAGGAGGAATACTCGCAGAAGGGTGAAGGATAAGCCACTCGCTAACAACAAACCAAAGAGGTGATGTGTGTACAATATATCAGTAAGGACAAGGTGGGCATACCCATGCTCATCAAGATATCTCCAAATAATGAAATAATGAGGCACCATCGAAAACAATGGGTTATGTCAATGAGACAAAATGGTGTCACAAAATTAATATAATATGGGATCATGGGAAGGAGGTTCCAAATCATAATACAATGATATCAACAATCCTATATACAAGCCCATAATCAAGATGATGAGAAAAACATAGAAGCACAGTGAAGACTGCAATTGATATAAATATGTAGGAATTGGTTCCCCCACGGGAAAAAATGAAACAACTAGATGAATCATGTTGAGCAGGAATGGGCCCCAAGATCTGAAATGATATGTCATAAGGGAAGCTCAAACTAGTGGCCCTAGTAACTACTACATAGTTCCCATCAATTCCAAGGAACTGCAATTAAGGTTGAATCACTGAAAAACATGTATGAATCTCAACGATGTTAGAATGAATTGGATTCAAGCATGTGAGATATGACCAATTTAGACAGTAATAATGACTCTCTCATCTTGGTCTGAGGTGACCCATCCAAGAGGAAAATGGGACCAAGGTACACAATGTAGTGAGACTAACCTGTAGAATTAAGGTGTTGGTGTCGATAGGGAAAATTCCATAGGAACCTAGGGATAAGAGGAACCCCCAAGAAAAACATCCGACAATGTCCAAAGCATGAAAATTGGAGCTATATGTCTGGTAAAAAATTATATGGTCGGAACATGTGGGGAGCTACCTGAAGGATAACTCCGACTCCTAAGGGCTAATACGACTCACACATATCTAGGAATCTGGAACAATCAATTAGACCATTGAATGATTAAGTGTACAAATATCAATGGTATGATAATGAGATGGAGTCAATCACTTGAGAAACAACCAATTGAAGGATAAATAATGAATCTCCCTACTTTGTTTGAAGTAACCCACCTTAAATGCGGAAAAATGGCCCAAGGTACATCACTCTCTAAACCAAACCCATAGAATACATGTGTTGATGTTGATAGGGGAAGGCCCATTGGAATCAAGAATTAGAGAAATTTTGAGGTCTAAAATGGTCCTCCTAAGGAAAATAATAAAATAATAGTTAAAATAATAAAATAAAAGTTATGGATTTTCAAAAGGAAAGAAAAAAATATTGATTTTATTTTATTTCGACTTATCTCTTGATAGGTTTACTCAAATTTCAAGTGCAGGAACTCATTGACTGCATAATTTAATTCCACATCCAACAAGTGCCCACACTTGAAAATTTGAGTAAACCTATAAGGAGATAAGTCAATAATAGAATTTAAAAAGTAGTTTTCTTTGTTTCCCTCCAAAAATATTTACCCTTATGGTTGACATCATCATCTTCAATCCTATTTCTTAAAGTTGAATTTAGAAGCACATATTTTGTTTTAAGGCCCATTTTTTACTGAAAAAATTCTCTAATAGGGATAAGGGAATCCTTGAAAACTAACAAAAAGTACAAAGTATGAGATGTTTGGTAGGGACTAACACTAAGACATGATAGGAATGAAGTCCACACTATCGGGTGCAATAACTCCACAACTACTTTAAAAGTTGTAGATTAACATAATAAAAAAAAGTAATTGAAACCAATAGATAGTTAAAAGATAAAAGATGTTTACTTTGGAAAATGTAAATTATAAAGAAGTCATAGTGTCTTGAGGATCAATTACTTGAAAACAAATAATAATCCTACCATATCCTACTAAGAAAATAGTAAATTATCATAAACTTAGAAAAATGGATTTAAAAGTGAGTATGTGTTTACGTAGTATGACACACTATGCTTAATTATAACATTCCAGATACCAATAAAAAAATAATCTACTTCTTCATCAACACAAACCTATGTCCTACAAAATTAAAAAGCCAAAATGTTATTCATTCTACTACACAACAAAATGTTATTTAGGTACTATTACATCAATCATTCTCCTTAATAATATTAGTATTCAATCCATTGAGCCCTTCAGGAAGCACCTTGGCCACCATCACAATCAAATAAAGCTCCTCTTTAGTATCTTCTTCATCATTGCACTTCCTAGAGATTCAAACCCTCATCCACTTGGGCACACTCTTGATACCTTTACTCCGTATGGTGTCGTTAAGATTCACATTATTCCTTACATTGGTGGTTCCCATGGCCTTCTATGAAAATTTCTTGATCTTCTTAATAACCTTTGGGGTGATTTTCTTAAAAGTGCCATAGATGAAAAGCCCTCAATTAAATTTCTAAAAGAACTAAAAAATTACTCAACCCTAAACCTTGAATTTGAAAATTTCTCAAGTGTATACAAATTAGTTTCTCATATCATGGGTAATGATAAATTTTATGGAAAAAAACCAAATCAGGATGGACGGAAAATGTAATATGTGATGTTATATGTAAAGGAAAAGGGTTTAAAATGTTTTATAGTTTCATGTAGTAGCCATGGAGGAACCTGTTAAAATTGGTGGTGTACTCCCTAGTCACCACCTCATCGCTGTGACTCTTTCCCTTCTCCACAATTGTCCCACATGCACCCTTCATCTTCCTCGACTTTACTCTCGGCTCCTCACTGTTTGAGGTAGAGTAAACAACATGGATGAGTTCTATAAGTTTTGCGGATGGATGAAATTCGAACTGAGGAGTCTCTTGTTTTAACAAATAATAATCTGTGGTTTTGAGCAAGGCATATCAGCGGTTGAGCGAGGCAGGTCTGCATCTTTAATCGAGGTAAGTATACGGTTTTAACGCATAATAATATGCATATAATATTTAATTATATGTCAAACTTGGGAAAAAGCATATTGTTTTTCACGATGAAAAATAATTTAATTCTAATTAAAGAAATCACTTTATAAGTATGTGTTTTAACCTTCAAACATAAACCATGTGTAAAATTTATGTACCTTATAAATAGTAAATAAGTGAAAACATTTTGGAATAACCTAAAATAAGCCATTTTTAATATAAAAAAACTTCATAAATAAATATTTTTTTTAGTTTTTTCAAAGTTTATGTCTTATAATTAAGAGATTAGTTAGTTCATTTAAAAGGAATATTGAGAACCTGGGCACGTGCTCAATATGAGCACTACATCACCTATTCCAAAAAATCATCATTTAAGGGGGAGGCTCTCCAAAGTCACCCTAGAGAGCCTTTACTAATATATGGAATCATCATATAAAAGGATAGAAGAAAGAGATGTCAAACTCCAAATAGAGTTAGAGGCAATGTTTGATAAAAAAAAATTAGACCCTTCAAATATACTATTCAAACTATACATGATAGTTTGGTAGGGTTCAAGAGTCAATTGCAGACAATGGAGGTTATAATTCAAGAAATGGGAAAACAAAAACATTCAACCCAAGAAGGAGAGGTTAAAAAAAATTGCAACTTGAGAGATAGGATTAAATAGATAGAATAAAAACTAACCAACAATTTGACCCTCAGTAGTCTAGAAAACAAATTGGATATCAAACTCATCAAAGAGGAAATGAATAAGATAATCAACCTGGACCATGAGAGTAATAAAAGAGCCTTGAACCTCATATTTTTTTGTATAAAAGAACAACTAGAGGAGGATACACTATCAATAGTAAAAGAAGAATTAAAAAGTAAATCACAAATTGAAACAACTTACCTCATAGAAGCAGAGGCTAGGAAAAATAATTGATCATGAGGATAGGTTGATCCGTGTCAAAGTAAGTTGTAATGACCATAAATATAGCATACTCAACAAATCTCTGAGCTTAAAAGGGTCAAGAATATTTATAAATGAAGACCTCATTCCCGAAGACCAAGCCGAATTAAGGAAGGAAGCTCAAAAGGTAAAGGATACTAGGAAAGAAGGAAAATGGGCAATAATTAGAAATCAAAAATCTATTGTTAGGGATAGAGACCAAAAGGATAATAATAAATAGGAATTTGGGACACTCGAGATCCTTTTATGGAATTGTCATGGATTTCCATGGCACAAAGGTCCTATGATAAGTTGGACCCCAAGTGATATTGATATTATTTGTCTAGTTGAAACTTGGGAGCATGAAGAGTCTAAGGTCCCTAACATATAAGGATTTGTCTTGTGGTCGACATGGAACAAAAATTCCTACCATAGATGCATAGGAGGCATAACTTGTTATATTAGAAAGAGAATTTCTCCCCACATTCATCTTCATAAGATCAACCCTCTCAATCAATACATTTGGATAGAAATTTTACACATCAATGCTAAGAAGATGTATATAGAAATTCACTATTTGCACCTATTAATTCTACTTTCTATAAGAAAAAAAATATAGATAGAAAGTGTCCCTATAATAATTTAGAACAATACATTTATAGTTTGAAAAATGAAGGTAGTATCCTCCTTCTAGGAGACTTTAACCTTAGGACTGCAACTAACC
>SNQJ01S0014717.1:173889-185042 GCA_010110895.2 Picea sitchensis
TCTGGACCGTTCATTATAAGGTCGCAGATCTAACGATAGAGATTATGTTAGGGTTTTTTGCCCTAGAAGGCAACCCTCTTTTAAGAGGGAAATGTATTGCGGTGATGGTTGATGGTGAATATTGTATTATGAGATAGAAGACTCTGAGAGAAAGAAGAGGAAGTTACAGCGGGTTTGATGTAAGTTGTATCCCTTCATATGCTAGATAATAATAAAGGAAGGACCTGGCAATTTCTCTGGTGGATGTAGCCCACATTGGGTGAACCACGTAAATCTATGTCTCTATTGTATTTTGTATCTTCTATGTTTTGTTTCCGCATTTGTTTTATTTTATTGCTCCACGATCCTGTTTTTCTAACACATTTTTGACTAAAAATTTTCTCTAATAGGGATAAGGGAATCCTTGAAAACTAACAAAAAGTACAAAGTATGAGATGTTTGGTAGGGACTAACACTAAGACATGATAGGAATGAAGTCCACACTATCAGGTGCAATAACTCCACAACTACTTTAAAAGTTGTAGATTAACACAATAAAAAAAAGTAATTGAAACCAATAAGTAGTTAAAAGATAAAATATGTTTACTTTGGAAAATGTAAATTATAAAGAAGTCATAGTGTCTTGAGGATCAATTGCTTGAAAACAAATATCATGCCATATCCTACTAAGAAAATAGTAAATTATCATAAACTTAGACAAATGGATTTAAAAGTGGGTATGTGTTTACATAGTATGACACACTATGCTTAATTATAACATTCTACTTCTTCATCAACACAAACCTATGTCCTACAAAATTGAAGGGCCAAAGCATTAAATGTCCCCACAATCATAAATCTAAAAAAAACCTAATAAAGTATTCATTCTACTACACAACAAAATGTTATTCAAGTACTATTACATCAATCATTCTCCTTAATAATATTAGTATTCAATCCATTGAGCCCTTCATGAGGCACCTTGGCCACCATCACAATCAAATAAAGCTCCTCCTTAGTATCTTCTTCATCATTGCACTTCCTAGAGATTCAAACCCTCATCCACTTGGGCACACTCTTAATACCCTTACTCCATATGGTGTCATTAAGATTCAAATTATTCCCTACATTGGTGGTTCCCATGGCCTTCTATGAAAATTTCTTGATCTTCTTAACAACCTTTGGGGTGATTTTCTTAAAAGTGTCGTAGATAAAAAGCCCTCAATTAAATTCCTAAAAGAACTAAAAAATTACTCAACCCTAAACCTTGAATTTGAAAATTTACCAAGTGTATACAAATTAGTTTCTCATATCATGGGTAATGATAAATTTTATGGGAAAAAAAACAAATCGAGATGGACGGAAAATGTAATATGTGATGTTATATGTAAAGGAAAAGGGTTTAAAATGTTTTATAATTTCATGTAGTAGCCATGGAGGAACCTGTTAAAATTGGTGGTGTACTCCCTAGTAACCACCTCATCCTTGTGACTCTTTCCCTTCTCCACAATTGTCCCACATGCACCTTTCATCTTCCTCGACTTTACTCTTGGCTCCTCACTGTTTGAGGTAGAGGAAACAACATGGATGAGTTCTATAAGTTTTGTGGTTGGATGAAATTCGAACTGAGGAGATTTTCGAGAAAAATGTTTTGTAGATAGTCTTTAACCCCTCCTAAGTCACAAGTTATTGCTATATCTGGCTTGCAGGCTGTTGGGTATACTCTTGAGAAGTTGTTGTTCCCATAGTCAAAAAAAAAACTAGATAATCTCTATTCCGAGAAATGGATCTACACTTGGAGGATATGAATTGTATTAATCGTTCACATTGTGTTTTTTAAATTTCATATCAATTAAAATATTCATATCTAATGCATTAAACAACAAAAACTAAGGAATTAGCTATTAAATCAAAGTTAAGTATCAATAATTTATTTATTTATCTTATAGCCAACCACTCTCTGCGGTTTTGAACACGCTGTTTTGAATTCTCGATTGTGAGCGAATCTTCTCTCCGGTTTTGAGAGAAGCAATGTATGCGGCTTTCAGCGAGGCAAGTCTCTTGTTTTAACAAATAATAATCTGTGGTTTTGAGCAAGGCATATCTGCGGTTTTGAGCAAGGCAAGTCTGCATCTTTAATCGAGGTAAGTATACGGTTTTAACAAATAATAATATGCAGTAATATTTAATTATATGTCAAACTTTGGAAAAAACAATATTTAATTATATGTCAAACTTTGGAAAAAACAATATTTAATTATATGTCAAACTTTGGATAAAACAATATTTAATTATATGTCAAACTTTGGATAAAACATATTGTTTTTCACGATAAAAAATAATTTAATTATAATTAAAGAAATCACTTTATAAGTATGTGTTTTAACCTTCAAACATAAACCATGCGTAAAATTTATGTACCTTATAAATAGTAAATAAGTGAAAACATTTTGGAATAAGCTAAAATAAGCCATTTTTAATATAAAAAATTTCATAAATATTTTTTTTTTAGTTTTTTCAAAGTTTATGTCTTATAATTAAGAGATTAGTTAGTTCATTTAAAAAGAATATTGAGCATTTGGGCATGTGTTTAATATGAGCACTACACTACCTATTCCAAAAAATCATCATTTAAGGGGGAGGCTCCCCAAAGTCACCCTAGAGAGTCTTTACTAATATATGGAATCATCATAAAAAAGGATAGAAGAAAGAGATGTCAAACTCCAAATAGAGTTAGAGGCAATGTTTGATAAAAAAAAATTAGACCCTTCAAAGATACTATTCAAACTATACATGATAGTTTGGTAGGGTTCAAGAGTCAATTGCAAACAATGGAGGTTATAATTCAAGAAATGGGAAACAAAAACATTCAACCCAAGAAGGAGAGGTTAAAAAAAATCGCAACTTGAGAGATAGGATTAAATAGATAGAATAAAAACTAACCAATAATTTGACCCTCAGTAGTCTCGAAAACAAATTGGATATCAAACTCATCAAAGAGGAAATGAATAAGATAATCAACCTGGACCATGAGAGTAATAAAAGAGCCTTGAACCTCATATTTTTTGGTATAAAAGAACAACTAGAGGAGGATACACTATCAATAGTAAAAGAAGAATTAAAAAATAAATCACAAATTGAAACAACTTACCTCATAGAAGCAAAGAGGCTAGGAAAAATAATTGATCATGAGGATAGGTTGATCCGTGTCAAAGTAAGTTGTAATGACCATAAATATAGCATACTCAATAAATCTCTGAGCTTAAAAGGGTTAGGAATATTTATAAATGAAGACCTCATTCCCAAAGACTAAGCCGAATTAAGGAAGGAAGCTCAAAAGGTAAAGGAGACCAGGAAAGAAGGAAAATTGGCAATAATTAGAAATCAAAAATCTATTGTTAGGGATAGAGACCAGAAGGATAATAATAAATAGGAATTTGGGACACTCGATATCCTTTTATGGAATTGTCATGGATTTCCATGGCACAAAGGTCCTATGATAAATTGGACCCCAAGTGATATTGATATTATTTGTCTAGTTGAAACTTGGGAGCATGAAGAGTCTAAGGTCCCTAACATATAAGGATTTGTCTTGTGGTCGACATGGAACAAAAAGTCCTACCATAGATGCATAGGAGGCATAACTTGTTATATTATAAAGAGAATTTCTCCCCACATTTATCTTCATAAGATCGACCCTCTCAATCAATACATTTGGATAGAAATTTTACACATCAATGCTAGGAAGATGTATATAGCAATTCACTATTTTGTACCTATTAATTCTACTTTCTATAAGAAAAAAAATATAGATAGAAAGTGTCCCTATAATAATTTAGAACAATACATTTATAGTTTGAAAAATGAAGGTAGTATCCTCCTTCTAGGAGACTTTAACCTTAGGACTGCAACTAACCAAGCTACTCTTTTAAGCAATGATTCCAACCATAATCATGTATGGCTAGATGATGACCTTATTTTAGCTAATATCTACAAAAGATACTCTGAAGACCTAACTGAGAATTTGTTTGGTACTGAGTTGGTCAAGCTTTGTAGCTCTCAAGACCTAATAATTTGCAATGGATTAAAGAAGTGTCCAAACTCCAACATGATCACATGTATTCATGGGCTAGAGGTAGTAGTGTTGTAGAATATGCAATATCTGATATCCCCATTTCCAACCAAATAGTAACTTTTGACCTTTTAAATGACCATGAACCCGACTTCCATCATAGACCTTTAACCCTAACTCTAAACTTTTCCATCAAAAGGAGCACCATTGAAGAGAATTCTAATAACCAATGCAACTTCTCTTTGAAAAAACTAAAGTTGACCTTTTTCTTAAAGGATTTAAATATGTAATTACATCTCATAACTTATAAGGACAACATTGAAGACCTCTCTCATAATTTTACAACTATCCTTTCCACTTCTATTAACAAGTTCTATTTCGAGGTGTCCCATAAAAATAATAATAGAACAACCAACACTTGGTATGATAAAGAATGCAAAATTTATAGGAAAACCATTAAGGATGCTTCTAATAAGTCCTTAAAACTCGATAAGATCAATATGTACAAATCCCTAATTAAAAGGGAAAAAATGTACTATATCAATAAAAGGCAAGAGAAACTTACACAAGTATCTAAGCTTGATCCTAAGAAGTTATGAAGGAAAATTCTAATCTGCAATACTAAAGAAAATAATATCATTCCCTTAAGGGACTGGAATTCCTACCTTTCCATAATGCCTTGGAAACCATTCCTATTGTCCCTATAGAGGATGAAGTTTTTTCTTTGAATGACATAGAGTTCGGGGTTAAACTCCTTGCAGATGGGAAAGCTAAGAAAATTGAAGGCTACCAAATTGAAAATTTTAAAATCAGAGGGCCTATCCTCATCCCTCACATACACAAGATCTTCAATTTAGTAGTCAAGCAAGGATTCCCTAAACCATGTACGCAAAGCCTCATTGTTCCTATTTTTAAAAATGGGGATAGAAGCATTCCCTCTAATTATAGGACCATTATGATTAGCTCGATTTTAGCCAAGATTTATGGAATTATTTTGGAAAATAAGATTAGCCTTGGGCTAGAAAGTCACGGTAAAAGAGCTAAAGGCCAGGTCGGGTATAGGAGATATCATTCAACCGTGGACCATTTTTTTACCTTTAGGGTCATTGCAGAGGAGTTCCACAATACTAAAGCCAATATTTTTTGTAGTTTTATTGACTTTAGAGAAGATTTTGACATGGCTCCCAAGAAAAACCTTTGGGATACGTTGGAAGAGATAAGAGTGTCTTTCGAGTTGAGAGTTGTTGCAATAAGGTTGTATGACAATGTTATTGCCAAGTTTAAAAACATTGAGGGTTGGTCAAAAGAGATTAACTACAATATTGGAGTCAAACAAGGCTGTCCCTTGTTCCCTACCCTCTTTGGCATATACATTAACAAGTTAGAAGATTGCTTGGAAGAAGCAGGTTGTGTCGGCCCTATTCTCACTGGTATAGTCATCAATATTCTTCTATATGTTGATGATATTGTTCTTATGGTGAGGAGTCCCCATGATCTTGGAAAGACACTAAGAATCCTCAAGGATTGTTTCTCCAATATGGGTATGACTGTTAATACTGACATGACTAAGGTCATGATCCTTAAATCCAATAAGATCACTTATGATACATTCATATATGACAACAACAACTTAAGTGACTTCATACAAATATCTTGGAATCGATATTCACCACAAGCTCGACTAGAATTATAGCATTGAGAAAAAAATTATTGGGGAATGGAAAGCTTATTATGGGCTTGAAAACAATTGTAAATCAATAGATCTTTGGATATGGGATAAGAAGAAACTCCTCTTTGAGGTTCTTTGTACGCTTGTTATTCTATATGGATGCAAATTTTGGGGATGCAGTTTCTCTCATGAATCTTGGAGAAAGATAGAGAAAATCCAAAAGAATTTCATAACTTATAATCTCAAAATTAAAGGAAATACGCCATATCCCATTCTCCTCTTAGAGGAAATCCTTTCCCCTATTGAAAGCATGGCTATGACTAGATAACTAATGTATAAGAACAAGTTAAACAACATGGAGGACAAGAGGCTTCCTAAAATTATTTCAAAATCTAGTCGTAACCACCTTCGACTCAAGCGAGGATGGCATAGAGATGCCTAGTCCTGGCTAAGTCAGTGGGGAATCATGAAAGAGACCATTTTGCATAATAAAGATACTATTAAAAATATCATTAAATCAAAGTTTAAGAGGCGTTGGTCTATTCCTAAAACATCGTGAGATGAAAGAGTATGTCACCTTTGTGATGAAAACAAAAAAAAATTCAATTCCTTTACAAAAGGTAGGAAGGATACAAACACCATTTAGAAACTACAAGGCCAAGGGGACTCTCCAGTGACCTCTTTTGAGGAACTAGCTCAACTGGGGACCACTCACTTCCAAACTCTTTCTAAGCTTAACCAAGAGTAAACAATGCATAAATTATTAGATCAGCCCTCTACTTCCCTATGATTGTGGATGAGGTTGGAAATCAAGTTCTTTTTGCAGAAGTCACTAAAAACAAGCTAAAAGAAACAATCCATAGCTTCCAAAAGGATAAAATCCCTAGTACGGACGAGTGGACTATCGAATTCTATTTGGCTTTATTTGACTTACTTGGTGCAGACCTATTACAGGTAGTAGAGGAGTTTAGAATGAACGGGTGACTATATGCTCCTATAAATTCGACCTTCATTGCTCTCATCCCAAAAAGAGATGAATCTCAATCCATTGATGACTTCACGGCCGGCAATTCAGAGAACGTATGTCAGTGGATTGGAATTTCATGCAGAAAGCACACAAAAAGAGTGGTTGCCATAATCCTTACCGGATTACTATTGGAAGGTACCCTTTCCCCATCTCTGAGTAACCTCTCTTTATTGAGAACTTTGAATCTGTCTGGTAATCTATTGACAGGAAGAATTCCGCCAGAGTTTGGGCAATTTAAAGTGCTGGGAGTACTTGACTTGTCGTTCACATGGTTTAGTGGACCAGAAGCTCTCGGGAATTGCAGTCGACTATGGTATATTGACTTTAGTTTCAACAACTTGAGCGGAAGAATTCCGTTGGAACTTGGCTTCCTGCACGATTTAAAGTACCTGAACTTGGCGTCGAACCATTTGGAGAATACCATTCCTGCATCTCTCGGAAACTGCAGCAATCTTGTGCAGCTGAATTTAGGCTCGAACAAGCTCGAGGGATCCCTGCCCATGAGTATATTTCGGCTTCCCAATTCCTTCTTATCTCTTAATTTTAATATGTTGACGGGGACCTTACCGGAATCCATTGGCAATTTGAGTCAGTTGACCTACTTAGATCTTGGTTTAAATAATTTCGCTGGGAACATACCTGAAGCGATTGGCAATTTGAGCTCCCTCGCCTACTTAGATCTTTCTGCATTATCTTTTTCATATGGCGGATACCTGAATCCATTACCAAATTGAGTAATTTGACCTACCTAGAACTCGCTCAAAATAGTCCCACAGGGATCATCCCTGAATCCATTACCAACTTGAGTAAATTGACCTACCTAGACCTTATTATAAATAACCTCAGTGGGAGCATACCTGATTCCATTAGCAACTTGAGTTACTTGACCTACTTAGATCTGGGTTACAATAGCTTCACCGGGAGCTTACCTGAAGCCATCGGCCATTTAAGTAATCTCAGCTACTTTATCTTTTAGGTCAAATAGCCTTGTAGGGAAAATCCCCGAATCCATTATCAATTTCAGTCATTTATATTCCTTATATCTTGATAACAATAACCTTAACGGGAGCTTAGCTCGAGCAATTGGCATTTTGACCAAGCTTGGAGAGCTTTTACTCGATCACAACAATTTCATAGGTACAATTGAAGCAATTGGCAATTTGACTAGCCTCTTATCGCTTTCCCTCCATTACAACAATTTCACAGGTACAATTCAAGCTATTGGCAATTTGACCAACCTTTTTGAGCTTTCCCTCGATCACAACAATTTCACAGGTACAATTCCGAAAGGAATAGGAAAACTAAAATCTCTCAAAACACTATCAATATCAAGCAACAATATCTCTAGCAGTGTTCCTAAAAGTTTTTGTGAATTGATTTTGCTTACAGATTTAAATTTGTCAGAAAACAGGTTAGAAGGATCCATTCTTAAGTGTATTGGCAATCTTCAATCTATGAATGACTTGGTATTGTTCAACAATTTGTTTTCAGGCATAATACCACGAACTTTAAATAAGCTTACTAACTTATGGAGGTTGAAGGTGTACAAGAATTTCTTTAATGGAAATTTGGACATAGTGTTCCCAGTTTTTATGCAAATTTTCTCAGCTCATTCAAATAATTTTTCTGGGGACCTGCTGGCATCTTTATTCAACTGTACTCAATTTCAGTTGTTGGATTTATGAAAAAATGGATTGACAAGTACACTCTCTCAAGATTTGGGTGTTTTTTCCAACTTACAAGTTTTAAGCATTAAGCATTGGTTATAATAATATCCAATGCATTCTACCTCAATGGATCACAAATCTCACCAAATTGCAAGTGTCAGAATTATCCAACAATAAATTTAGTGGAAGAATACCATTGAATCTTGTCAATTTACAAGGATTTCAAATTAATGGATCTTCACAACTAAGTTTAAACACATTATATGAGGAGGTGGACATTGATATGAAAGGATATCAATATGCATACAACTATGTATTGCTAATAAACACAGTGATTGACTTGTCTAGCAATAATTTTGTGGGAGAAATACCCGCAAGCATGGGAAGTTTGCATAGCTTGCGATTGTTGAATTTATCACATAACCATTTGGAAGGGAAAATCCATGGATCTCTTGGTGAGATATCTACTTTGGAGGAGTTAGACTTGTCTGTAAATAACTTGAGTGGAATGATTTCTCAAGAGATATCTAAATTATCCAAGTTGGCATCTTTCAACTTTTCATCTAATGACCTATGTGGGCCAATCCCAACAGGAACTCAGATTGCTGATATATTGGATGTCACTGTATTTGAAAAGAACAAGTACTTATGTGGAAATCCTTTACCACCATGCAAGGAAAACTCAATTCCATCAGTACCGACTACAAAGGTTACAATGGGATCAGGATGGTTGCATCAAGTGGATGAGCAAGTCTCATTGATTGCATTGGGGTTGGGAATGGGAATAAGATTTGGTGGAGTTATTTTTGTGATAATCATATGGGAGAGAGCTAGGCATTGGCTGGTGCCTCCCATTAGACAACCCTTCTATGGTGTATATCAATTTCCTACATAATGTTGTAGAGTATATGTTTGATGAATGAAAAATGTTAAATTGTAGTGATAAAACGATGCTTTAATGTTATTCTTATTAAGAAATGTATGTTTGATGGTTTAAAAAAATAATGCAAAGACTAGTGTTGAGAAGGAAAGATTGTATCATTGGATGGAAAAAAAATGTTAATAGAATTTGTGCACATAAAATTTAATAACACTTTATTATTTTAAAAGTAAAAAAAATGGACAAGAAATAACTAATACAATGTCATAATAGGGTGTGTGTATAATAATAATAATAATAATAATAATAACAACAACAACAACAACAACAATAATATATTTTTAAGGTCACAACCAATTGAAACACCAAATTGGTGTATGAGACTCCCTTGTTTGTGGGACAAGGGACTTCCTCCGCACAACAATTTGACTGCTAAAGTCTATGGAGGTATGCATACCCTACCCCCCTCTGGATTTGAACCTATGACCTCCAAGGAGGAAACCATTAGGCCCACTCAGGTTGTATATTGAAATTTATTATACTACGTCGTTGGATGAGTAATCTAGACACATTTTTTAAGTAACACTTGTCATTGTTATTATTCAAGATTGACAACGATCAAGGAAATTTGATTTCATGAATGGTTAAACTATTATTCGAGATTGACAATGATCAAGGAAATTTGATTTCATGAATGGTTAAACTTTTAATGAAAAGTAGAGAAAAGGAATAACTATTTAATATGAGGTTGAATGATTAAAGAAATGAATTTTTTTGTTTGTATGTTCAGTTTCCTTGCTGTTGAAATATAAGTGTGTGACTGATTTTTTTAATATATATATATATATATATATATATATATATAATTAGAGTTAGAGTTCAAGTGAATACAAATATTTGTTCATAATAAACTTGATTATAACATCGTATAAGTTTAGTTAAATTGATTTTTGAGGTAATTTAATGATAATCTTTATTCATTTTGTAAGATATTGGTTATTGACTCTTTTAATTCTCGGTCATTCTACTCTCCATTGCCATACTTAATACACAACGTGAGTACATGGCACTTCTTAATAGACTTATGATATTTCCTTATATTTTAATGGACTAGGTTATAGGAATGTCAAATTGTACAAGTTGAATAATTATTCTTTGTTTTTTTGTGTTATGATATTTCCCTATATTTTAATGGACTAGGTTATAGCAATGACAAATTGTACAAGTTGAATAATTATTCTTTGTTTTTGGTGTTCCTTTATGTGATGGTTAGGAAGTTGATTTAATGGTTTAGTGCTAAACTTGTAATGCACAACTAAGCCAAACATTTATCTTTAATTGTTTAAGATAAGCTAAACATTTATTTTTAATTGTTTAAGGTTTCTTTGCAAACTACATCTAAGTATTTTCATTGATTCCTTGTTTATTGTGCACTTTGTGACCAAATTAGGTCTAATACTTTTTAGTGTGGCATATTTCACTCAAATGAGAACTCTAATCCATTTTTAAAGACACTACTTGTTCCTATTTCATCATGACTAGTTGTCACATTGTTAAAGCATGGCCTATGTCATGAATTCCAACAAGTTTCTTCACAAAATTCATGATTATGAGCACTCATTGGTGTTTGATTCTACTTCACATCCTTATGATTGGTATTAGAGGGTTATTCTACATCTTCATTTTCACTACAAGTGATTTTATCTGAGTTTAAAAAAACATAGAAAATTTGAATATTAGTCTCCTACTAGATTTAATCCCAAGAAATATGAGTCAACCTAGCTTACCCCTAACAATTACCTTCAAACAAACTCAATGATCTCACATGATGGATAAAACCAACTCCATTAGATTTTTCA
>SNQJ01S0014717.1:208689-221116 GCA_010110895.2 Picea sitchensis
TCATGGTACTAAAAAAATAAGGTACTTGGCACATGTTCCCTAATTTTTGGGATCTCAAAAAAATTACCATCAAAGATAAATTTTACATTACCATCATTGATGATCTTTTGGATGAACTAATTGGTGCTCAATTCTTTACCAAAATTGATGTGTGTTTTGGCTAACACCAATTTTGCATGAAGGAGGCCAATTAGCAAGACTACCTTTTATTCTCATGAAGTCCATTATGAGTTCTTCATCATGCCCTTTTTCCTGTGCAATGCACTCTCCACTTGCAAAGTCTCATGAATCATATCTTTCAACCTTTTATCTATAATTTTGTAAGTATTGTATTATTTGATGACATCCTCATTTATAGTAAACCTTCACATGGCCTTCTTTCCCATGTGGATCAGGTCTTAGACCTACTTGTTCAGCATCAACTCTTTCTCAAAAGGTCCAAATGTGCCTTTGGGGCCTTTGAAGTCGAATACTTGGATCATATTCTTGGTAAGGATGGTGTATGAGTGGATCCCAAGAAAATCGAAGCTATGAAGGATTCACCCTGCACTAATACTCTTAAAATTTTATGAGGATTCCATGGTTTAACTGGATACTATTGTAAGTTTGTCCAAAATTATGTAAAATTTGTATCCCTACTCGCTTCCCTCCTTAAGAAATATTATTTCAATTGGAATGCGGCCACTAATCAATCCTTCCAAGCTTTGAAAGAGGTTGTGTGTACAACTCCAATACTGGCTCTACTTGACTTCACAAAGACTATTGTTTTAGAGTGTGATTCCTTAGTGTTGGGCTGTTATATTATTTGTAGTCAAATTCAAGGCGAGGTGGATCAACAGAAAGATAACCGATAGGAAATTCAAATTCGAAGTGATCAAAAACAAGTTGAGAGGTCGTTCAATAGGAGGTTGGCATGCGATCGTGTGGCAACTGACTGAATACCTAATGGAGGTTGACTAGTATTTGACTGGTAGTTCGACTCGGTATTCGACTTGTAACATAATCCAAGGATTCACAAGATTTTTATACAATGATATGTATGGATATGTAACTCCTTTCGGGTGCCTTTCTTTAGTGTTTTCCTACTATAAATCCTATAAATAAGGCGTGTTGTATTCGTATTAAGTTAATATTCATTCTAAAATTTATCAGTAGGTTATTTGTCATGTAGATGTAAGACAATTTGGATGCAAGGTTGTTCTTTCCTAAAGAAATATGGTATTATGTCGATTGTGTCTTAGGGGTAGATCAAGGTTAGGCATGTAACCTGTTATTTAAATGAATAAGACAACAAGGATAAAGATGCTTAAGGAATGCTAGTTTTCCCATTTGGTTTTCCATGGTAAAATATTTGTGTACTATGAATGTTTCTTTTTCATTTGTTTACCTTTAAATTTATCTCAATATATTCTCTTAGGTTTGGATGTGAAAGTATCAGAGATTTGTTTCCTAACGATAGATATCATAGCCCTATTTCTTGACATGTGGTACCATGGCTTAGTTTAACAAGCTCAGAATTGTGCTAAACCCCAGGTCTAGTAAGAGTCATCAGTCAAAGATATTTAAAGATTGTGCTTAAATAATGGTGAGTAGCTCGAGAATAGAGATTGAAAAATTCAATGGCCATAATTTTGAGCTTTGGAAGATTAAAATTGAAGATCTCCTTGTAGATAGAGAGCAATGGGAAACGATCTGTCCATGTACCATTTCGACAGGTATGTCGAGGGAAGAATGGGAGAAAATTGAAAGAATGGAAAGGAGGACGATTTGACTCTGTCTTTCATATTCAATTTTGTTGAATGTCTCAGGTGAAAGTTTGGCCAAAAAATCATGGGCCAAGTTGGGGAGCTTATACTAGTCGAAATCCCTAGTAAATATTTTGTTCCTTAGAAAGAAGTTGTACCTTGTGAGGATGAGTGATGATAGTTCAGTAACTGAGAATTTAAATGTGTTTAATACCATAATAATCTAGTTATCATCAATAGATATAAATATCATTGAGGAGGAGAAATGTATTATCCTATTATGTTCTTTTCCAAACTCTTGGGATAGCTTAGTCATGGCTATAGGGAGTAATTAAACCACATTAGCACTAGAAGACGTCGTTTCATCTCTACTGTAAGAAGAAATGAAAAGAAATAAGATGGAAGGATTGACCAAAGATGCATTAGTGGTGAGAGGTCGACCAATCGATAGAGATAAGGAAAATTCTCCAGTAGAAAGTCTAAGTTTAAGGGTAGATCTAAATCATTGGTTCAGTGAATGAGAAGATGTTGGAAATGTGGTAAATTTGTGAATTACAAAAAGGAATCCAAGTCGAAGGAAAGGGAATTTAGTAAAATATATGATGAGAGGGAGTTGACTGAGAGAAAGACTACTCTAGAAAAAGGAGGCGATGTGTATCTGGTGTTGAATAGTACATAGTCAAATCAATATTTTTGGTTGATCAAATTAGGAGCATCCTATCATATGACACCACACATAGAATGGTTTTGTGAATATGAATAGTATGAAGGACGAGATGTTTTCTTGGGGACAATTTGACAACCAAAATTGTTGGACGGGTAAGATTTTGATCAATTATATAAAATGGTAGGAATAGAACCCTTCCAGGTCTTCTACATATTCCAGGTTTGGACAGAAACCTGATATATGTCAGTAAGATGAGTGATGCAGAAGTGCACACTCTATTTCAGAAGGATGCGTGCAAGAAGGTCAGAGATGTGATGGTATTAATGAAAGGAGTTTATATTGGAACCCTATAAAAGTCGTTAGGGAATGTAGACTCAACTGGATGTAACAACATTGTTGTTTCTAAATTTTACTCAACTTGAATCAACTCGGGTTGAGTCGATCTAAATCGACTCAAAAAGGATTCGTCAAGTCGAACCGATCGTGCTATGGCACAAGAGGATGAGACACATTGGAGAAAAAGAACTTTGAGCTATGCATAACAAAGGTATGGTCGATTTTTTTCCTGAATGTAGTTTAGAATTTGACTTTTGTGAAAATTGTATATATGGAAAAAAAAATCATGGAAGATTCCCATTTGGAGCGACAAGGTCAAAGGGGATTATAGAATTGGTTCATAGTAATGTGTTTGGCCCTGTAACAGTTCCTTCACTTGGTGGATCCCTGTATTATGTCTCCTTCATAGATGATTTTTCTAGGAATATATGGATATATTTTGTAAGGAAGAAGTCATAGGTTTTTGATAAATTCAAAGAGTTTAAATCTCTTGTTTAAAACTAGACATATAAAAAGATTAAGGTGCAGAGAATTGAAAATGGTGTTGAATTATGTGGAACATAATTTTAGCAGTTCTACAAGTAATGTGGCATAGCACGCCAAAATACCATACCATACACCCCACAAAAAAATGGAGTTGCCGAGAGAATGAATAGAAAATTGATGGACAAGGCAAGGAGCATGCTCAGTGGTGCTTGGCTCACACAATAATTTTTGGCAGAGGGAGTTGACACTGCAAAATATCTGGTGAACATGTCTCCTTTGTTGACACTAATCGAATCGAATCCACATGAGGTATCGTATGGTAATAATCATTCTCTTTCACATATCAAAGTATTTGGATGTGATGCATTTGTTCATGTTTAAAGAAAAGAGAAGAAAGTTGGACAAAAAGGAAATCAAGTGTATTTTCATTGGATACAAAGAGGGAATTAAAGGATATAAGCTTTGGGATCCTGCATAAAGGAGAAAAGTGTACAGTTGATATGTGATCTTCAGAGAAGTTGGAAGGAAGTCTGAGTTTGGAGAAGTTGTTCAAATTGAGAATAATCCTGAGACAATGCAGTTTGAACTGAGGAAGGAAGATGAATATGATTCAGATTAGTCAAGCGAATAAAATGAGGAGGTGGAACAACTGAACTCGATTTTAAGGAGGTAAGAATGAATAAGAAAAGCAGTCAAAAGGTATATTCCACCCAACTTCGATTCCACATTTGTGTTAACTTCCATTGACGAAGAGCCCATGTTGGTCAGGGAGGGACTCAAATCGACAAAGGGTAGACTCTGGAAGGACACCATGGTCGAAGAAATGGAATCCTTGCATAAGAATGAGACATGGGATTTATTCCAATTACACAGTGGAATAAATCTTGTCGGTAGCAAGTGGGTATTCAAGAAGAAGAAGAATGATGTAGGTCAAGTCAATAAATTCAAAGCTCAACTGGTAGCAAAAGGATACTCTCAGGTCGAAAGGAGTTGACTTTGGTGATATTTTTCCACCTGTTGAAAAATTAACTTCCATTAGAGTACTAATGTTTATGGCTACAAAATTTGATATGGAAATAGAGCATATGAATGTGAAGACAATGTTCCTGCATGCGGACCTGAAAGAATAAATATACATGAAACAACCTAAAGGATTTGTAGTATAGGGAAAGAATGATTTGGTGTGCAAGTTTAAAACATCCATTTATCGTCTAAAGAAATCACCAAGGATCTGTTACAAACATTTCAACACATACATCCTTAGTTTGGGATTTGTGAGAAGTAAAGTTGATCACTACATATATTCAAAGAAGAAGATGGGAATTTCATATATGTATCATTGTATGTTGATGATGTGTTGTTGGTTGGAAACAAAATGGTTGCAATAAAGGAGGTTAAGAAGAATTTTTTCTCCAAGTTAGACATGGAGGATCTCGATGCAGCGAACTTCATTCTGGGAATGGAGATAAAGAGAGAGCAGGTAGCTTGGAAGCTCTAGTTTAATCAAAAGAAGTATATTGAAACAATTTTGAAACATTTCAACATGTAGGATTGAAAACCTTTAAAGTTGCCAATTCTTGTGGGAGCAAGGGTAACTGTTGAACAGTGTCCAAAGACACAAGAATAAATAGAGGACATGGCACATGTTCCCTATGCAATTGTTGTTGGTAGTTTAATGTATGCAATGGTCTGCACTTGACCAGACATTGCCCATGCAGTGGGAGTGTTGATTAGGTGCATGTTGGAACTTGGTAAGGATCATTGGACAATTGTCAAGAGAGTATTCAAGTACTTGCGTGGCATAAAATACTATTATATACGATACCAAGGAAAATCTAGAGGGGATAGTGAAGTTGATGTACATGGCATTGTCGACGGTGATTGGGATGGAGATATGGATCAACGGAGGTCAGCCAATGGATATGTGTTCCATATTTTCTTTGGAGCAATCAGATAGATGAGTAAATGACAAATGGTCATATACTTGTCAACAAAAAAAGTTGAATACATGGCAGCCACACATGGAAGAGAAGAAGTAGTTTAGTTTTAAATGTTCTGCTCAAAGATTGATTGATTGATGGAAGAAAAGAAGTAGTTTAGCAATCTATGAAGATTGATTGTGATATTTAGAGCAGGATATTTTTGGCAAAGAACCCCAATTATCATTCCAATACTAAGCACTTTGATGTAAAATACCATTTTGTAAGAGATATGGTAGAAAGAAACAAGGTATTGCTAGAGAAACTAAACATTGTGGAAAACATAAAAGACTCTTTGACCAAGTTTTTGAGTGGTATGAAGTTCTCTTGGTACAGAGAGGAAATGGGAATTGATTCCCTGGGTGTGTGAACGAAAGTAAAGGAAACTCTCGGATTCAACAAAGAAGACATCAACTGGGAGAATTTTGGGTTGTTATATTATTTGCAGTGAAATTTGAGTCAAGGCGGATCGACTAAAAGATAAATGACAGGAAAGTCGAAGTCGAAGTGACTGACAATAAGTCGATAGGTTGTACCACAGGAGGTCATGTGGAAACTGACTGAATACCTGATGGAGGTTGATTGGTAATCTGACTTGGTATTTGACTTGTAACAAAATCCCAATATTCGTAGGATTTGCAGCGAATGATCTGCATGGATCTATAACCGCTTTTGGGTGCCTTTATTTAGGGTTTTTCCGACTGTAAAGCTTATAAATAAGGCATGTTATATTTGTATTAAGTTGATCTTCATGATAAAATTTAGAAGTAGGTTGTTAGTCATGTATATGTAAGACGATTTGGTTGCATGGTTGTTCTTGCCTAAAGCAAGCTGATATGATGTTGTTTGTGTCTTAGGTGTAGAGCAAAGTTAGGCATGTAACCTATTATTCAGATGAATAAGACAACAAGGAGAAATAAATTCAAGTAATTTTGGTTTTACTATTTCAGTTTCCAGGTTAAAATTTCTATGTACTGTGAATGTTGCTTTGTCATTTTTTTACCTTTAAATATATCTCAATCCCTTCTCTTAGGTTTAGTCGTGGAAGTATTATAGATTTGTTTCCTAACTAGAGATATCATAGCCTTATTTCCTAACACTTAGGTAAAGGAATTGATGCATTTCTCATGCAATAAGGAAGACCCTTGGCCTTTACTAGTAAACATATTTTTGAGAAACACTTGGGAAAATACACATGTGAAAAGGAAATGCTATCTTTTTCACATGTGGTGAATATTTGGCATCCTTACTTGATTGGGTAATGATTCCAAATTAAAAATGATCATTGTAGCCTCAAATATTTTTTGGAACAATGGATTTCATCCTCGAAGCAACAAAAGTGGTTGACCAAAATGTCCAGTTATGATTATGAGATCATTTACAAGAAGGGAAAAGAGAATGTGGCAGTTGATGCTCTTCCTAGGAAATATGAAGAAGAAGGGTCCCTCTTTTGACTCTCCTTCATTGTATCTAATTGGTTGAAGGAAGTTTTCCATGAATGGTTCAAATATCTCAAAATTTCTATCCTGATCCAACAACTGCAACAGAACACTAATGCATCTTCGGGCTACACTTGGAAAAATGAGGAGCTCTACTATAAATGCCACCTGTATTTGAGCAAACAATCCAACTTTAAATCCATTGTCTCTATGAAATCCATTCCTTACCAACAATAGTACATTTTGGCTTTCATAAAACCTATGAATTGATCAAATGTTCCTTTTTCTGGGAAGGAATGAAGTAGGACATACACACTTTCGTCGCAGAATGTGATACTTTCCAATGCAACAAGGGAGAAACAGTAAAAACTCCAACCACACTACAAACTCTCCCTATCCCACCTACTATATGGACATGTATCTCCATGGAATTCATCATTAGATAACCCAAATATGGAAATATATCAGTCATCATGGTTGTGGTTGATTGATTTTTGAAATATGCTCATTTATGTGCCCTCCAATACCCATTTAAAGCTTCCATAGTGGTTCAAGTTTTTATGGGAAATATTTTCAAACTACATGTAATGTCACAATCTGTTGTCTCCACCCATGATCTGACTTTCAAAAGTAACTTCTGGAAATAATTGCTCAAGCTCTAAGGAACCCAATTGCATCTCATCACTGACTATCATTTCCAGACTAATGGTCAAACCAAAGCTGTCAACAAGCACTTGGAAAATTATTTCTGGTACTTCACATTCAAATGAAAATCTCAATGGGTTTAGTGGTTATCCCTAGCTGAATGATGGTACAATAAAAACCCTAGTGTCTCCAAGGTCCAGGAGGTGGAAAACACAATTATAGCTCGAGTTGACATTCTTCACACTCTCAAAGACAATTTGGGCATGGCTCATAATCAAATGAAACAACAATTTGATCAGTGTTGTTCCAAATTCCATTTTTCTGAAGGGGATTAGGTGTCTCTTCGTCTACAACCATATAAGAAAACTTACCTTAAATAAGACCACTACCAGAAGCTTTCTCCAAAGTTTTATGGCCCCTATACAATCATTAAGTGCATGGGGCTCATGGCTTACAAATTATCCCTTCCCAGTCACTCTAAGATCCAATTAATTTTTCATGTCTCTTTATTAAATAAATTGATTGGATCCATGATCAAAGATGGATCCCGAAGCCAAGATGGGGATCAGAAAGGCCTAAAAATCAAAGTGCTCAGAATATCTTCAAAACGGACGTGTCCGTAGGCCTCGACGTTACGAACCCAATGCAACTTGAATGGACTCAAAAGGATGTTGTATGACGAATATATCGTGGTCTGTTCATTTCTTCAAACAGGAAAAACAAAAGATGTCGATTGTACAGTCTGTACAATGCCATGTGGTAGCTGACTGTACATGTTGTACAACCATACAACTGATGTGGCATGGTACGTTGGTGCTAACGTGGCAAGTGGATAGGTGGACCAGTCAAAGTGTGACACATGGCACCACTGCAAGGGTGACACATGGCACAGGATGATTTGACAAGGTACATTGGCAGGTACAATGGATGTTGACGTGGCAGGTACAGTGGAATATGACTAGGATGACACCTAGGTAGACCGGTGGATGAATAGGAGATTGACATGTGGCATGTATTCGGTGAATAGTGTGGTGCCACGTGGCCCAGTCTTGGTCTGCCATGTGGCACCCATCCATTGGCTAGCAGTGTTTGGAAAAATTTGTTGGGGTCTACCGGATTCAAACCCGTGACCTCTCGTCCGGGCTAGTGTCTTGGCAGGGCCGGGCTAGCCAACCCGCCCATGGTGGTACTTGATTACTAATGGATAAACATTATATATAAAGTGTTATATGTGGTACATCCGGGCAAAAAAGGGTTGGGGCCTATCCCCAGCCCTCGACACATACGACTGCTCCATATGTATCAGTCCCTAACATAACAATTGGTGCACGGGAGTTAGCCCACGGTCCTGTTCCATTCCCATATGACTCGAGATTTATGACGTTTGTCATGCAGAAGTATAGATATTAGCCCCGGTCGATCGAGCTATCCCACCGACCAAGGGGTGTAATCATGGGCTTAACCGACGAGGTCTTATAATAGTTAGTGCATGGAGGGTTTAGCCATGACCATATGGCTGATACACAAGTGACGAGGAGCCTAAGTCGGGGGGCTAGTGCACAAAAAGTTAGCCTCGGGCCACATGGTGGGCGCCCATATGCCCAGGAGCACAGATTTAGGGGGTTGCGCCCTACATATTTGTGAAAGTGGTTTTTATACTTTATATTAAGAGTTTTAATTGATTTTTTCAGCATAATTGAGAGATTTAATACAATTTTGGGGGATCTTGGGCCCTTTTTGAGGCCAGATCTTGGGGAAAAGTTAGGAGATGGTTACCAACTTCAGGCCTATATAAAACAAAGGCTCTTGAAGACATGGAGGGATATTTCAAAGTAGAGAAATGTTGTTGAAATATTGAGGTAAAGCCATTTTTATGCAGGGAAGCTATTAAGGAGCGCACCTTTGTGGGCCATTTATGGGAGCTTCGTTCATCCATTTTTAGTGCCGTCAATTTTGATGGGTTCTTGAGATCTGGTAGAACACGGCCAACTTAGTTTTGTAATCCATTGGCACTTTTATTATGTGCATATAAGGATTTTAACAGAAATAAGAAAGCCTCACCCACTGAGACAAAGGCCCAGAGACGTAGGCGAGATTGCCGAACTCTGTTATCACCTTGGTGTTTTATGGTTTGTTGTTCTTCATGCTTATGTTCATATCTATATACTATATTATGGCTTCTATGTTTCTTCTTTAATTCTTCCTCTTTCATTAATTTCCTAAATGGTAATTTAACTCATGCAAGATAACTCAACCATTGTCGTTTAAAATATCATTTCGGATCAATCCAAGTGATAGATCCAAACTGGTTTCCCTGAGTTGGATGAATCCATTTGGTTGTAGACACAAGTCATCTGTTCCCAATTTGAGTGTCATCTGTATCACTGCACAATTCAAGAATTTTTAATACAGTGGAAGGATGCACAGCCCGAGGATGCCACAAGGGATCCAACCACCATTCTGCAACAATTCCCACATCTTAATACTTGAGGAAAAGGTTGTTATTTAAGGGGGAGGACATGTTAGGGTACTAATCTCCTTAACCCCTCAAGTATATATAATAATATGTATTTCTATGTAATAAATTCCATCATTAGTAAATAATTCTTACATAACAATGTCAACACAACTATTGTAGGAAGACTTACTAGAAGGTTCTGCCTCTAGAAAGTTCCTCCTCTAGAATGTTCTCAAAAAGACGGAAGTAGTATACATAGAGGTAGAAGTCATTGGAAAGGTTGTCATGTGAAATGATTTGTACTTGATATTTTCTCTATCATAGGTTTCTCATTGAAGAGGCAAGTGAACATTGTTTTCTAGAATTAATAAAGGTATCACATTTTGGTCCCTACCTTGGTATTGTCCTCATTGTTTTGTTTCCTTTTGGTAAAAAATTTGATAATGTTTATGCTATGGATATGCATATTATTATTTGGTACCTTACATGGGAATACTATCTTCATTTGGTGGAATCTTCTTACAATAATGGGTACCAGGCATCATTGAAGACGATCCCATTTAAAGCCTTGTATGGTAGAAAATGAAACATACCAATGAGTTGGGATAACCTAATACAAAGAGCAGTTATTGGGCCATAATTGCTAAGGTAAATGGAAGAGAAGATGGTAAAGGTTGGATATAATTTAAAGGTTACACAAGACAGGAAAAACATTTATGCAAATAAAAAAAAGACATACAAAAAATTCAAATTCGACGAGCATATGTTTTTAAAAGTAAAGGCTAAAAGGAGCTCGCTAAGATTAGGAAGTTGCCAAAAATTGGCAGCGAGATACTGTGGGACATTTGAATTTCTAGAGAAGATAGCCCCAGTTGCATACATGATTTTATTTCCCGCATCCATCAAAATTCATAATGTGTTTCATGTATTTTCATTGAACAAATATGTGCCTGATCCTAACCATGTAATTGATTGGAGTATGATCCATGTGGAGCAAGAAGGGGCCTTTTGGGTGGAACTAGTGTGCATCCTAGACCAGAAAGTCAAATTTATTAGGAACAAACCCATCATCCTAGTAAAGGTTCAATGGACTTGTTACGGTACTAAATATTCCATGTGGGAGAACGAGGAGACCATGTGGGAGGAGTACCCATAAAGTTTTGCAATTTTTGAAGAAAAATGAATGTACATTATTGTGTATAAGTGTGCAAGGTTCCATTTTGGAAGTTAGAGTTCCTAGAGACACAAATCGGAACATCATGTATGATTTTGGTGGAGCCTTGGAAGGAAAATGGTACAATACGAAGGACCATAGTGTTGATAAGGGGGTAGACTTTCTTGGGTTGTGTAGGTTGAGGAGAACAATATATTGATGGTTGGAATTGTTGTAGGAGTTGTGAACTTGTGAAAGTATCAAGTACTATAATGTAAAAGTTTGTACATATATAGAGGTATGGTGATGTACACCAATAATGATGAAAAAATTGTAGGGGGGTGGGAATGTAACATCCATTCTTTTAATCCCCAGGTTAGCGATGTATAATGTAAATACAATGTATGGCCGTAGACCAAGCGATGTAATATGTAAACATTGTAGATCAAAATAATAAAATAAAATGTATCGTTGGTTGCAGACAGACACATATGGAGTCATGGGGGATAAATTTCCACAAGAGATGGGGGTCCAAGGGGGGGACTTACCCATGTGTATTAATCCCAAGACACATTTATAAAATTATTATTTTGTATGAACCTTCTATTTTCCTTTTGGGTGTATCAAAGCCCCAATAATTGAATAGATGTAAGAGGGTTGGTGTGAAAAGTCACCTCACATATTTATTGAGATCATGGGCTTGAGTACAATCAACATTGGGGAATGTGAGAGTCAATGTGCATGGGAAAAAGGGAAATTTGAATGGGTATTGCGAGTAGTTTTTACAAGCAGTTTTTGGGACATCAAGAGTGTATCGAGTGTTGGAGCTTGAATAAAAACATAGTGGAATTTATGGGCATCTTATTGAAGTTGTAGTTTCATGAAAAAATAGGTTTTTAGCCCTATAGAAGAGATTCATATGTAATAAATTACCATAGAGAAAATGAGTTGTCACTAAGAGTTTCCTATTGTAGCTGTAAGTCCCTAGTGTCCCCAGCAAGAGATATTCCTATCCAACCTGTGCTAGAGCCCCAGAGGGAAGTGGGAAGGCCTAAGGGATTGTTTATAGATAAGGGAGATCACATTCATTGGGTTTTGCAGGTTGAGGGGAAGAGGGTTGGTGGATTGGGTTGGCTGCAGAAAAATTAGCTTGTTGTGGGTTGTATTGGGATGTGAGTGGACAATAGAGACACCATTTCTTGTGAATTACTATCCCCACTTCGAGGTGACTTCTTGCTAAGATTTGGAGTAGAAAGGATATGGTTGGGTGGAATTTCCAATCTCTATAGTTGGTTGCACATTTGATTAAAAGTATAAGTGTTTTATCTATGTTCATTATTTTTATTTCCGGGTTTAAATTGTTGTGCATAAACTACGTGTTCTTGAATATTTGTATGTTTCTATGTGTATGTATAATTAGATGCATTTATGTTTATCATAAATGTTGTTAGAATGGGCATTTTTAGCATGATGCATGCATTTTAATTTAGTGGGTATCATAAAAAAAAATTATGGGTTA
>SNQJ01S0014717.1:221776-255879 GCA_010110895.2 Picea sitchensis
AAGGTGTAGAGGGACTATAGAGATCGATAATTATTTGACTTTATATTAGTTTGTGGTTTGACTAAATTTGTTTTCATACTTTCTAATGTTTGACCTACAGAACTAAAAGCCTTATTTTTTATATAATAAAAAAACCCATATATGTCATGATTTGATTGAATGATAGATTTGAGGTCTTATTGCCATCTTCACTATTCCCAATGAATTATATGTTGCCATATCCAAAGTTTTATCATCTATGGTACTTTTTTTTATTTGTACTATTCGTATTGAAATGTTTAGATATCCAAAGTTTATAGTGATCGATAATTCGTTGACTTTATATTAGTTTTTTGTTTGACTACAATTTTTTGCATAATTTCTATTATTCGAACTACATAACTAAAAACATTATTTCTGTATTTATTTATTATAAAAAAACCCATATATGTCATGATCTCGTTGGATAATAAATTTGAGGTCTTATTTCCAGGTTTATTATTATTATTATTATTGTTAATGTATTTGTGCTATTATTATTAGTCCTTTGTATTTGTATTGAAATGTTTGCATAACGCAGGTTTAGATCATTGACACTATTTTTGAGGTGCTTGAATAGGCCTGACAGCTTAAATCTTTACATGGCACGAGGTCCTAAAACAGGCCTGACAACTTAAATGTTTTCATACTGTGAAGCCCTTAGACAGCCTGACAACCTTAAATGTTTATCTAAATAGGCTTCTCGGAGTACATTTTTCCTCGAAATTTTCCATACAATGTTGTAGTGAATTTGGACAATACTGTTGTCCACCACCAGTTGAATAGGAATTGTATGTTTCATACTTCTTCTAGGCTTGGAATGCAATTTCATCATCGTTGAATCTACATACATTGTTTACTGGTTCGGTGGGTGCTTCTTCTTCGTTGGTTCGTCAGTTGCTGCTTGTTGTTGTTTGGTTCACAATTTGATCTGCACTTCTTCCTTTCATAGTTTCAGAGTAAGATTCCATGCCATAATTTGATTTTCTATTCCTTCTTTGTTGTTCAGTGTTTGCAGTTTGAAAGTAAGAATGTTTCATTATTTCTATTGGCATGCTCGTCATATGTTTCTGGTTCCTTCTATGCTTCGATTGCAGTTTGGCAATCGTTGGAGATACATATGTTGTTTACTGGTTCGGTGGTTGTTGCTTGTTCACTGGTTTGTTGGTTTGTCGATTGTTGGTTGTTTTTCTTTGGCTCAAGTTTATGAATTTGGGGCCTGGGGTTACAGTTGGGGCTTGGTTTGGTGCTTTTTTTTTCTTTTGTTTATTTCGTTCCTCTCCAACCATTCCTGCATTGCTACATTTAAACAAATAGAATGGTTGGAGAGGACGATGGACTCTTTGATGCGAATGTAGATGAGGAGTTGCATAGGTGCATACCTGTACTCTTATTTCATATTCCAGTGTTGAGTATTTCATTTATTGTCTATGTATTTTTTGTACTTGTTCTACTTCTTTGCACCTTTTTGGTTGTATGTATATACTACGTATCTTTATTCTTATTCTCATGTGAATCGTATTATGTTTGTTGTTAGATTGAAATAAATAGAACTATATTTCTTTCTTTTACATGTCTTTCTTCATACTAACTTGCCGTCATGTCCATTGTATATTCGGCGTTGCTACTTTGGAAGAAACAAATTGGTTGGATGGGAATATGAATTCTTCTATGCAACAACAGAGGGGTTTGTCATACAATATTCGAAAAGGTATACCAGTTGTGCTAGTAAATTAAATATACAAAGTGGGTGGGGGCATATAATATTAGAATAGAAAATGATGATTTGGAAACAATGAGCCTTTGTTCCCTCCCCATTTCTACTTTTTCCATTTTCTATTATCCCTTTTTCTTTCTAATTGCTCTTCTTAGTCGTCTTTCTGAAAATTCCTTGGTGTGCGGGTTGGCGGACTCACGGGTTCACATTTATGGTCATGCTTCTACCTTATTCCATACTTACCCACTTTGTCGATTGCGAGTTCCACATGGCAAGTTCAATATTGCGCGTCTGGCTTATGAGGTTCCACGATATACAGATTAGCCATCATTCCCCGCTATCACGCCCTATTTACTATTACACATTTTTTTAGTCAAAAAATCCGAGGCATACAATTTGACCAGCGGGTCCTCATGTTTCCTGAGTATCCCTTGACACCATATTTCGTACTCCATCTCCTTCCACCCTGCATGTGACATTAAGAATAGTTATGAACAATTTATAATGCATATGCTTGTTTATTCCTTCTGATGTTCATATACACATGCTTACATCAGAAAAAGTTGGACTAGTGACATGGCCATGAGCAGTCAGCCATCCCAGACATCAGCAGACCAACAAGGCCAAAGGTAAATATGCATACATTATGTTCCTAGTATGTTTAACAAACAAATATCCTTAGTTATTTATTCATCTATGGCATGGTGAATATGTTGATTTCATCTACAATACATACTTTGCAGTTCACAAGAAGTATCAACAAGTACAAGCGAGACGCCGAACATAGCACATGTTCCACAGACTAAGAGGTCTGGTTGCAAAACTCCAGCTCCATATTTCATCCAATTTGTGCGTCTACTTGTAAATTTATGCCAGGAAAAAAAGAAAACAAAAAAATAATGCACACTACCATTCACTTTACTTTTCTTGTTCAAAAATTGTCACCAGGTCTAAACTTGTAACACCCAAAATACTATCAATAGAGGGTTTGAAGAGCCGATGAACTGGACAAGTGTTCATCGGGTACATAATGGTCATCTATAGCACCTAATTGGACAAGGCAAACAAAACTAGATCCATTATGCGTGTTGACATGACAGACAAGAAGGCCATGATGACAGTCACACTGACTATTCCTACACAACTTGTCCAGAAACATGAAGAAAAGATATTTCTAGGTAGTGGGGTATCCATTACAAATTTTAATATATTGCCCAAAATATTATATGACCTTGGTGATTTTGATTGGATTATTTAGCTCAACAAAACAAGTATTGTGGAAAAAATTCTCGCTATTTGTTTAGAATATCGTTTCGTCCCGGACACAACTATTAGCCAACTTGCACAGAGCAATGACATTTACCCAATGAGAACCATTGGAACAACTGTCACACTGGTGGGAAAACTTGGATCACAACACATTCTCCATATAAAATATGGAGAGTCAGACAACAACAAGGCAATGGCATTGTTCTCCATATCCAGTTTTGTCCTTTACTTTCGCATGTCCATGTATCTCGGTTAAGTTACACAAATATTTCACTGTTCCATTTTGCAGCTGCAATTGTTCGATACGTACTAAAATTTGTTTTCATCAATGGAACAACAATTGCATAAAGGGAAATTTCCACTTATGCTCTTCAAAAATATAACAAAGAAAAGGGATGTTAGAGAAATGATCTTTCACACAACCCAAGCAACATTTGTAACATAATTGCGAGCAGACATAGTATAAGATTTGAAGAAACTAACTAGCTCTACAACCATTGTGCGTATACATATACATATTCATCCTCACTTTTCTCATACAAATAGCCTTCACCAAATTTCTGAGGTTTTTTTAATTTTTTTTTTTTGGGGGGTGCAGTTGTATATTATATTGTTTAATATTTTAATTCATATGTTCACGTTTCCAGGTTGACGGTGTTTTGGTTGCAGTGAATGCATACTTGACCCCCTTTTAACCTATATGTGTGAAATGCATCTCTCCTGCTTCTGTTGCGTAGAGGATTTTCCTATAGACATGCTACAGCTCACGCTGCGCAAATGACTAGTTTAGTGGTCAACTTCAAGATCACTTTCTGACCAACTAGAGAGGAATTTTGAAAATCCCTGAGAGGTTTTTGTTGAGGACAAAACAAGTAATAAAAATCTCTCTCATATTTGAAAAAATATTCATATATTGGGAGATTCGAAGGAATATTTGAGCCCTATTTTTTAGTTTTCATGATTTCCTGTCCGAGACATGTTTTTGCGACACATATTCCGTCCAACTGGAGATGAATTTCAAGAAACCGAGAGAGGTGTTTCTTTATAATGATATTAAATAGAAACAAATCTCTCAGTTTCGAAAAATAATTTTTTATTAGTGATATGTGATGTCATCTTTAATGCCTATTTTTCCCAGTTTGTTGCGCAATCTCTTGCGTTTTTTGTTGTAGGTTACTATTGCGTAGCAGACTTGCTGTGCAGGGGTGACATAGTGTCCAGAAATGCACATGATGACTTATCACAACCATATGGTCGAATTTTGATCATGATCAGTGATTTTAAAGAATATTTCGGTTACAATTATAATTTGACAAAGTTGAGTTTTCTATTTTTAGTAAATCCATTGAAGTCATTTCTCTCTTTCAAAGAAAACAGATCCATGATTCTAGGAGGGAGTAGTTCGACCCTAGAAGCCAAGGGTGACATTAGTTTTCTATATATGGGGATCATTTTCATGTAAAACAGGTTGGTTGAGAAAATTAGTATAGACATCGTCTATTGAATGTAATTTGAGTTTGATTGAAACTTAATGAAAAAGTCATGTAGCTTGATGAAAAGATTCTAATTGTAGTAGTGGGATGTATTGTTTTCCCTTCCTTGCATATGTACTTCCTATTTTCTTTATTCATATCTTTTTTTGCCTAAATCGGAACGAAATTTCGAACCTGTGGATTGGCTGCGCAATGCCCCTTGTTCATGCCATTTAGACAAAATGTATTTCCTCTAAATTTAACTCTGAATTCATCCTCAGCGGTGCTCTGAGTTTCTTCCTATGTTTTTTGTTTTCCACACACAATAATTTTAAACTGAAGACTATTACTCGCTTAGCCTTTATCCTCTCAAGTTCAGTCACTGAGTCATGTATTTCCATAATTCTTTTAAATCAAATCCATAGCCCGAGGTCTTACTTTCTTGTGCCAATAGAACCAAAACTTATTTTTTGACAGTGTTAAATCTAGCTGACATTTAAAGCCATATCCTGTATTGAGACAAAGTCTCCCAAGAGATCCCTCTTCGGATTTAAAAGGCTAGTTTCAGGTCTCAAAGTTGGTTGAAAAAGTTACTGTTGTCGTCTTCTTATCAACCGAGTGGATTTACAGAGTGCTATCATTTTGGCATCGTTGCCGGGGACAGAATTGAATGAAACTTTCCCTGGGAAGAACGACATTGTTGCAGTTCTAAGGTCTGAGAGCAACAAACACTTAGGCCCATATTGGTTGTATTTCTTCTCTAGTGACTCCACACATCAGAAAATCAGTTTGAAGGTGACTCCACTGGTAGAAGAATCCAGAGATAAATTTTTCATGGCGACTCCAATCAAGCTTCAAATGTGTTTCAAAGACTCCAATGGAGAATAAGACCTATTGATAGAGATATGGAACAATAGTATGGAAAAATTAGGTACTCAATCTTGAGTTTAGTCTAAGAAGTACTTTTTTCTNTTTTCCTGAGTTTTTCAAAAGAATATTTCTTCACTTACTGCATTCAAATGAAGCCAAGGGTTCTACCCTTGTATATCCTCCATTGCAAGATGTAGGTGTACCTCCTTCTTGTATAACCGATATTCACCAATCTTCTTCCTCTGAACCATATGATGTTCATGATCATTCTTGTGAGCTTAATGAAACCAAATCTAAGTTTGTACCTTCTGTTCTTAATCATGCACCCTCCAAGATTCAAGAAATATATAGTCCTCTCAAATTGCCTTCCATCCTTCATGACTTTCCTCTGAAACATTATAAGTACCTTCCTAGGTTCGATGGAGAGGTTGATGGACATTCAACAGAAAAACATATTCAGATCTTTGAGAATTTTATAGACCCTTTTGAGATTGAACATGATGATGTGTCTACGAGGACCTTTTCTCAGTCCTTGCAAGGAGATGCCAAAGAATGGTTCAGAAATTTGCAGCCTCAGTCGATTAGCTCATGGGATGAATTGAGGGAAGATTTCCATAGATTTTTGGGTGAGAGAAAGTCATGGAATCTACTCCTTTCAGAGTTTTATGCCATGAGAAGAATGAAAGATGAAACCATCTCAAATTTTAGTAGGAGGTTTGCTAGTCTTTATTATAAACTGCCTAAGGAAGTCCAACCTCCTGAAGTCACTGCCATGCTCCATTATGTAAAAAAAATTCAATCAGACTTATCTTTCCTTCTGATGGAAAGGAAGTCTATGTCTTTGCAGCATATGTTCAATAATGCTCAAGAAGTGGAAGAAGTTGATTTACATCCCAATATTTTTCATCATGAACAAGAAAGTGATTGTTTTATGTATTCATTTGTAGAATGTCAAGAAGATGAATTTGCAAATTAGCTTGTTGAAGAGCAGGTTGATGTTCCAAGTTTTTCCTTGTTAGATGACATTGCAGATATTGTTGATTTTCCTATATATGATGAATATGATGATGATTATGATGTTGACTTCCTAGAACAACCATCTGCATGTTCTCTATCAAAAAATGTTCATTTTCAACAATGTAATGAGAGCAATCAATCTACATATCATAGTTACAAAGAAGAAAGTATTGAATTAGCCGAAGGAAATTCTTTACCTTTATGCTTTCTTCATTTAAATTGTTGAAAGAAAATTCTAAGATCATCACTGAAGCAAAGGAATGTGTGCTGATGCCAAATTACACTAATTCACTAGAGCTAACTGACAAGAAATTGCAACAATCTTCTCATGTGTTTGATGACCCTGTTACTTGTTATGTAGGAGGTCTTGTCAGTTCAAAATTGCAGCCATTGATCAAACATAAATCTGAAAATGAGTATGTTCAACAATCCAACGAAATTGAGAAATGTGCATATGACAACAGTGAAGAAAATGAATAAAGTTTTGAATTAGATGAAATAGCTTTTCCATTGAGTTTTGCATCTTTCGAATTGCTAAAGTAAAATGTTTATAATGTTTCAAATAAAAAATCCTCCAGGCATGATGTTGAATATGAAGAAAGCAATGGACTTGCAAATGAAAACTGTCTTCCATTATGTTTTTCTTCCTTTGAATTGTTGAAAGTAAATCATGAGATAACAAAGGAAGCAATGAAGTCTGATTGCATTCACAATGACATTGTTTTACATGAGAAAATTGTTATCAATGAAGAGGACCAACAACCTTCTCATACTTTTAATGACCTTGTTGTTGATTACATGGAAAGTTATTTTAGTTCAGATTTGCAGCCTATGATCAACTACCAACTTGGAAATAAATATGATAGTAAATCAACATTAGTGTTAGATATGGATTGCTTGCCACTAGGGGTTTCATTTCAGCCAACATTGTCTTCTGATTCAAAAGAATGTTACTTCCAGCAGTCTCAACATATTTTTCATCCTTTTGTGGTAATCAACAGGTTGAATTACATGAAAACAAGGATGCAATGGAAGGGGTGAAACATGATTATTATTTTATGTATGTTTCGGAGGATCCATTTGCAATTTTTTTGGAGGCGAAAAACAATCCCGATGTTTTTAATTTTTTGAGATTTGAATTTATAGATAAATTTTTGAATGACTTATCAATAAACAGACTTTGGAGAAAGCATGTGCAAAGAAAGAAAAAGGTGGATAAACTGCTTGCATGGTTTCATTGGCATTTTGATTTCACTTGACTGGCATAATTTTTAGCAGTTAGGGTAGGTAGGAGTGCGAATAAGATCGGTACTACGAGCATTTCTTTTAGCAATTTGTAGTTTTCATTTTCAACTTAGTTTCATATTTTAGTTTAGAGCATACACAGTTTTAGGTTTTCAGCGGATACAGGTGACAGGTTAGATCATAGTTTTCAATGGTTTGGGAACATCCCAATGGATAGGCACAGGGTCTACGAGTTCTTTGCTACCTCACTGGGAGGGTAACATCCTCGTTGGAGCCAACTAATAGCACCATGATTTTCATAGCTAGAGTTAGAGGTTTTTCCAAAGTTTTCAAAGTCATGACATGATCTTGGGAAAATCAAGGAATTCCTAGATGAGTCATAGGTTAGGGTGAATATCATGTCAAAAGGTATTATATTTCATCATCACCTTTCATGAGGTTAGAGAAAGGAAAAATCATGACACTCCATTTTATTGGTATCATTGAAAAATTCAAAGCATACCCATGGTGCAATTTTATTCCAAAAAGGATTTTGTTGCGTTCATCTATTGCGCGCTACACAGAGGATGTCGTCATGCAAAGGATGTTGTCGCACAGAAGATGTCGTCACACAGAGGAAGTTGCTTCACATAGGATGTTGTCACACAGAGGATGTTGGCATGCAGAGGATGCTTTCCTGCAGTGGATTTCGTCATGTAGTGGATTTCATCGCACATGGAATGATGTCGTGCATAGGATGTTGTCACGCAGAGGATTTCATTGTGCAGTGGATTTCGTCGCGTGGTGGATTTCGTCCCATAGTGGATGTTGTCACGCATAGGATGTTGTCACGCACTGGATTTATTCGCGCAGAGGATGCCATAGTGCAGTGGATTTCTTCACGCAAAGGATTCTGTCGCGTAGAGGATTTTTCTACACACATCCTATAGGTCGTGCTGCGCAAATGACTAGTTTAGTGGTCAACTTCAAGATTGATTTTTGACCAACTAGAGAGGAATTTTAAAAATACCCAAGAGGTTTTTGTTTAGGAAAAAACAGTTAATAAAAAAATCTCTTCAATTTTAAAAAATATTCATATTGTGGGAGATTCAAAGGAATCTTTGAGCTCTATTTTTCATTTTTCATGATTTCCTGTCCGAGACATGTTTTTGCGACACGTATTCCAGCCAAAGGGAGAATCATTTCAAGAAACTGAGAGAGGGTTTTTTTTATAAAAATATTAAATACAAAAACCTCTCTCAGTTTTGGAAACTAATTTTTTATTAGTGAGATATGATGTCATCATTAACGCCTATTTTTCTGATTTTCCTGCGCAATCCATCAATGCGTTTTTTGTTGTAGGTTACTATTGCGTATCAAACTTGTTGTGCATGGGTGATAGAGTGTCCAAAAATGCACATTATGACTTATCACAACCATATGGTAGAATTTTGATCATGATAAATTATTGTAAAGAATATTTTGGTTACGATTATGATTTGGCAAAGTTGGGTTTTCTATTTTTAGTAAATCTGTTGAAGTCATTGCTCTCTTTCAAAAAGAATGGATCCATGATTCTAGGAGGTAGTAGTTAGACCCTAGCAGCCAAGGGTGACATTAGTTTTCTATATATGGGGATCATTTTCATGTAAACCAGGTTTGTTGAAAAAATTAGTATAGACAACATCTATTGAATGTAATTTGAGTTTGATCGAAACTTAATGCAAAAGTCATGTAGCTTCATGAAAAGATTCTAATTGTAGAAATTGGATGTATTGTTTTCCCTTCCTTGCGTATGCACTTACCGTTTTCTTTATTCATATCTTTTTCTGTCTAAATCGGAACGAAATTTCGAACCTGTGGATTTGCTACACAGTGCCCCTTGTTCGCACCATTTAGACAAAACGTATTTCCTCTAAAGTTAACTTTGAATTCATCCTCAATGGTGCTCCGAGTTGCTTCATGTGTTTTCTGTTTGCCACACACAACGATTTTAAATTGAAAATTGTTTCACTCTTAGCCTTTATCCTCTCAACTTTAGTCACCGAGTCATTTTTTCCATCGTTCTTTTAAATCGACTCCATAGCCCGAGGTATTACTTTATTGCACCAATAGAACAAAAACTTATTATTTGATAGTGTTAAATCTAGTTGACATTTAAAGCCATATCCTGTATTGAGACAAAATCTCCTGAAAGCTCTCCAGATCGAAAAGGATAATTTCGGGTCTCAAAGTTGGTTAAAAAAGTTACCTCTGTCATCTGCTTATCAGTCGAGCAGATTTACAGAGTGTTAACATTTTGGCGCCATTGTCGGGGACAGAACTTAATGAAACTTTCCCTGGGAAGAACAACATTGTTGCATTTCTAAGGTATGAGAGAAGGAAACACTTAAGCACATATTGGCTATATTTTTGCTTTGGTGACTCCACACATCATAAAATCAGTTTGAAGGTGACTCCACTGGCAGAAGAATCCAGAGCTAAAGTTTTCATGGTGACTCCAATCAAGATTCAAATGAATTTCAAAGGATCCAATGGAGAATGAGACCTGTTGACAGAGATATGGAAGAGAAGTATGGAAAATCAGGTACTCGAGCTTGATTTTAGTCCAAGAAGTACTTTTCTGTTTTATCAATATCTTCTTGCCTTTTCCTAAGTTTTTCAAAAGAATATTTCTTCACTTACTACATTCAAATGAAGCCTAGAGATCTACCCTTGTATATCCTCCATTGCAAACTGTGCGTATACCTCCTTTTTGTATAATTGATATTCACCAAGCTCCTTCCTCTGAACCATATGATGTTCATGATCATTCTTGTGAGCTTAATGAAACCAAAGTTGAGTTTGTACCTTTTGCTCTTAATCCTGCACCCTCCAGGATTCAAGAAAGATACAATCCTCTTAAATTGCTTTCCATCCTTCATGACTTTCCTTTGAAACATTATAAGTACCTTCCTAGGTTCAATGGAGAGCTTGATGGACATTCAATTGAAAAAAATATTCAGGTCTTTGAGAATTTAGACCTTTTTTAGATTGAACATGATGATGTGTCTATGAGGACCTTTTCTCAGTCCTTGCAAGGAGATGCCAAAGAATGGTTCAGAAATTTACAACCTTAGTTGATTAGCTCGTGGGATGAATTGAGAAAAGATTTCCGTAGATTTTGGGGTGAGAGAAAGTCATGGAATCTACTCCTCTCAGATTTTTATGCCATGAGAAGAATGAAAGATGAAACCATCTAAAATTTCAGCAGGAGGTTTTCTAGTCTTTATTATAAACTACCTAAAGAAGTCCAACCTCCTGAAGTCACTGCCATGCTCCATTATGTAACAACCTTTCAATCAGACTTATCTTTCCTTCTGATGGAGAGGAAGTCTATGTATTTGCAGCAGATGTTCAATAATGCTCAGGAAGTGGAAGACAATATTCAAGCATGTAAGGAGCTGCAAAATCATATTTTGGATGAGAATTTGAAAGCTGGAGAACATGAGATTCTGCATAAACAAGAAGTTGATTTACATCCCGATCTTTGTCATCGTGAGCAAGAAACTGATTGTTTTATGTATTCATTTGTAGAATGTCAAGAAGATGAATTTGCAAATCAACTTGATGAAGAGCAGGTTGATGTTCCAAGTTTTTCCTTGTTAGATGACATAGCAAATATTGTTGATTTTCCTATATATGATGAATATGATGATGATTATGATGTTGACTTCCTAGAACAACCAACTGCATGTTCTCTATCAGAAAATGTTCCTTTCTAGCAATGTAATGAGAGCAATCAACCTACATATCATAGTTACAAAGAAGAAAGTATTGAATCAACTGAAGGAAATTATTTACCTTTATGATTTTCTTCATTTAAATTGTCGAAAGAAAATTCTAAAATTGTCATTGAAGCAAAGGAATGTGTACTGATTCCAAATTACACTAATTCACTGGAACAAATTGACAAGAAATTGCAGCAATATTCTCATGTGTTTGATGACCCTGTTACTTGTTATATAGGAGGTCTTGTCAGTTCAAAATTGCAGCCATTGATCAAAGATAAATCTAAAAATGAGTATGTTCAGCAATCCAATGAAATTGAAAAATGTGCATATGACAGTAGTGAAGAAAATGAAGAAATTTTTGAATTAGATGAAAGAAATTTTCCATTGTGTTTTCGATCTTTCATATTGCTGAAGAAAAATGTTTATAATGTTTCAAATCAGAAATCCTCTAGGAATGATGTTGAATATGAAGAAAGCAGTGGACTTGCATATGAAAACTATCTTCCATTATGTTTTTCTTCCTTTTAATTGTTGAAATTAAATCATGAGATAACAGAGGGAGCAATGAAGTATGATTTCATTCACAGTGACATTGTTTTACATGAGAAAATTGTTATCAATGAAGAGGACCAACAACCTTCTCATACTTTTAATGACCCTGTTGTTGATTACATGGAAAGTTATTTCAGTTTAGATTTGCAGCCTGTGATCAACTAGCATCTTGGAAATAAATATGATGGTAAATCAACATTAGTGTTAGATATGGATTGCTTTCCACTAGGGGTTTCATTTCAGCCAGCATTGCCTTCTGATTCAAAAGATTGTTACTTCCGACAGTCTCGACATAATTTTCAGCCTTTTGTGGTAATCAACAGGTTGAATTACATGAAAACAAGGATGCAGTGGAAGTGGTGAAACATGATTGTTGTTCTATGTATGTTCTAGAGGATCCATTTGCAGTTTGTTGGACACAGAAAACAATCCTGATGTTTTTTATTTTTTGAGATTTGAATTTATAGATAATTTTTTGAATGACTTATCAGTAAACAGGCTTTGGAGCAAGCATGTGCAAAGAAATCAAAAAGTGGATAAAGTGCTTGCATGGTTGCATTGGAATTTTTATTTCACTTGATTGGCATATTTTTCAGCAGTTAGGGTAGGTAGGAGTGTGAATAAGCTTGGTACTACAAGCATTTCTTTTAGCAATCTGTAGTTTTCATTTTCAACTTAGCTTCAGATTTCAGTTTAGATCATACATAGTTTTGGGTTTTCAGTGGATACAGGTGATAGGTCAGAGTAGAGTTTTCAATGGTTTGGGAACATCCCAATGGATAGGCACAGGGTCTATGAGTTCTTTGCTACCTCACTGGGAGGATAGCATCCCCATTGGAGCCAAATGTTAGCACCATGATTTTCATAGCTAGAGTTAGAGGTTTGTCCAAAGTTTTCAAAGTCATGACATGATCTTGGGAAAATCAAGGAATTCCTAGATGAGTCATAGGTTAGGGTGAATATCATGTCAAAAGGTATTATGCTTCATCATCACCTTTCATGAGGTTAGAGAAATGAATAATCATGACACTCCATGTCATTGGTATCATTGCAAACTTCAAAGCATACCCATGGTGCAAGTTTATTGCGCAAAGGATTTTGTTGCGTTCATTTGTTGTGCATTGTGCAGAGGATGTCGTCGCGTAAAGGATGTTGTCGCGCAAAAGATGTTGTCACGCAGAGGATGTTTTCGCGTAGAGGATGTTTTTGCGCAGAGGATGTTGTCACGTAGTGGATTTCTTCGTGCAGTGGATTTCATCATGCATGGGATGTTGTTGCGCAGAGGATTTCATCGTGCAGTGCATTTTATCGCGTAGTGGATTTCGTCGCGCAGTGGATGTTGTCATGCATAGGATGTTAGCATGCAGTGGATGTCATCGTGCAGAGGATTTCATCATGTAGTGGATTTCGTCATGAAAAGGATTATGTCGTGCAAAGGATTTTCCTGCACATAGACTACAGGTCGCGCTGCGCAAATAACTGGTTTAGTGGTCAACTTCAAGATCCCTTTCTGACCAATTGGAGAGGAAATTTGAAAATCCCTGAGAATTATTTGTTGAGGATGAAACAAATAATAAAAAACTCTCTCATATTTGAATTTTTTTTCATATTTTTGGAGATTCAAAGGAATCTTTGAGCCCTATTTCTCAATTTTCATGATTTCCTATCTGAGACATGTTTTTGCGACACGTATTCCGGCTATCTGAAGATGAATTTCAAGAAAACAAGAGATGTTTTCCTTTATAACAATATTAAATACAAAAACCTCTCTCAGTTTCTAAAAATATTTTTTTATTAGTGATATATGATGTCATATTTAACGCCTATTTCTCCAAGTTCGTTGCACAATCTGTTGCGTTTTTTGCTGTAGGTTAATGTTGCATGGGAGACTTGATGTGCGGGAGTGACAGAGTGTCCATAAATGCACAAGATGAATTATCACAACCATATGGTCGAATGTTTATCATGATCAATGATTGTAAAGAATATTTTGGTTATGATTATGATTTGGCAAAGTCGGGTTTTGTATTTTTAGTAAATCCGTTGAAGTCATTGCTCTCTTTCAAATAAAACGGATCCATGATTCTAGGAGGGAGTAGTTCGACCCTAGAAGCCAAGGGTGACATTATTTTTATATATATGGGGTTCATTTTTATGTAAATTAGGTTGGTTGACAAAATTAGTATAGATAGTGTCTATTGAATGTAATTTGAGTTTGATCGAAACTTAATGCAAAAGTCGTGTAGCTTGATGAAAAGATTCTAATTGTAGCAGTTGGATGTATTGTTTTCCCTTCCTTGTGTATGTACTTCCTATTTTCTTTATTCATATATTTTTCTGTCTAAATCGGAACGAAATTTCAAACCTGTGGATTCACTGCATAGCGCCCCTTGTTCATGCCATTTAGATAAAACATATTTCCTTTAAAATTAACTCTGAATTCATCCTCAACGGTGCTGCGATTTGCTTCCTGTGTTTTCTATTCGCCACACACAATGATTTTAAACTGAAGACTATTGCTCACTTAGGCTTTATCCTCTCAAGTTTAGTCACCAAGTCATTTGTTTCCATCGTTCTTTTAAATCGACTCCATAGCCTGAGGTCTTACTTTCTTGCGCCAATAAAACCAAAACTTATTCTTTGACAGTGTTAAACCTAGCCGACATTTAAATCCATATCCCTTATTGAGACAAAGCATCCCTCTCTCGTCTTCTTATCAACCGAGTGGGTTTACAGTGCTAACAAGATGGAAAAAAACAAAATCATATCAAGCTTTGGCAGGAAACGAAAATATCTCATGTATCTCTGTAATATTTCTTCAACACCTAGATGAATGTTCGTCGGGCTCGAGTACTTGAGAATCTAATTACAAATGCAATCAATGTTGTTATTTTGATGTTTTCTTGCATCTCCTAGTAAGAATTTTGTATATTTGTTTCGGTGTGCAAATAAAAAAAAATGGTAGCTGGTTGTGGCTTTGATGAAGGAGCTTGCAAGTTTTTTGGGTGCCCAAGTTGGACAATTGTTTTTAACTATATAGCCATGACAGGATTTCTGCATTTTTTTTTGGGTGCCTGAATAAAATAAAAATTTGTCTCCAACTATACATTTATGGTATGGTATATGCATTTTCTTGATGCCCTAATTGAAAAAAAAAAAAACTCAGCATGGATTGAAACATCAACTTGATATTTTCAGATCTCGCTATAGAGATTGCACGTGCATAAGATTGTTCGGTCCAGAAATGGGAAGCATGACAAAAAAACCCATAAAAAGTATCAAACTGTAATTAACTCGGGCCCATCCTTTGAACTGTCGAAATAGATTGCTCATATGGGCATAATCATCAGGAATTTCCAATAATATTGGAAATTTGGCATTGTTAAAACTGGTAGTGATAAAACATGGCACTATCAGAAGAAAATGTCCATAGTGATATTGCTTAATGGTAAAATAGTAATAGACAAATTTCTTGTTCCCCATTTTGAGATCTAGTTATAGCTAGCGTGTAATGGCGAAGCTCCGATGGTTTTGTGATGTCTTCTGTTTGGCACACTTTTGTTCATATCCCATGGCCCCGAATATTTTCTCCTGGGAACATATACCAGATGTAAGAGAAAACCAATGCCATGATGTGTTTTTTTTATATATCAAATTGTTTGATGCAAAGGTCGATGCGTGCTGCTCTATGGAACCTTGTGGGATCTTGCTTGCAGCCTGTTTGGTGTTTACTTGGTTCTTGGTTGTATGCTTCGTTCTAGAAAATTAATAATACATTCAGGATCTTTGTAGTTTTTCTATAATCTTAAAGACTATATAGGACATGATTTTCCCTTTAATATAAGCTCAGTGACGCAAATGTAGTATGTGGCTCATTTTAGCACTTTTCCTTGATCGATGAACTTAGTAAAATTAATCTCCTAAAATAATTTGAAATAAAAGAATATATACTGTGTGAATTCTAATGGAGCTATCATATGAACAAGAGGCCATTAAAATTCAAATTCATCGTTGTTATACTTGCGGTGAAGCTGACAGTACTATAACTTTACTTAGACATCCCAAAATTGATTTTCTTGTAGATGTTTGAGGCTTCTTTTATACAATCAGATCCTGGAAACTATAAGCATGGCTCGCTATATCTATTCCTTGATTGAAGAACCTGTTGACATGTTTAATGCACTTCATAGTTGTTGTTAAAACCATCAATAGGGCTTTCTTAAACCAATTCCTTCTTCCGAAAATTGCCATCCCCTTTCTTTTTTCCTAGTGCTTTCCATTTCTGGTTTCTTACTCATTTTTTGGAAAAATGTCTAGGTGCGGAAGTTGGTGGATTCACGTCTTCAGATTTCCACTTACTTTTATATCACTGGCCCGACCGACTGCTTCCCAATTTCATATTGAACAAAATTTTTGGATCGCGGGTTCTCGGATAGGTGGGTTCAACATTGTGTTTCCATTGTTGCGCCACCTGCAAATAACACTCGGACTTCCGCGATCTACAAATTAACAAACAAATTCCCCTTTATCTCGTTTTTAGCACTTTTCCTTGATCAATGAACCTAGCAAAATTAATATCCTAGAATAATTTGAAATAAAAGAATATATACTATGCGAAGTCCAATGGAATTACCATATCAATGAGAGGACAGTAAAATTCAAATTCATCATTTTTAATATTGGCGATGAAGTTGACAGTACAATAACTTTACTTACACGTCCCAAAACTGATTTCCTTGTAGCTTTTTGATGCTTCTCTTATACAAACAGATCCTGGAAACTATAAGTATGGCTCGTTGTATCTATTCCTTGATTGAAGAACCTATTCACATGTTTAATTCACTTCATAGTTACTGTTAAGACCATCAATGTGGATTTCTTACACCAATTCCCGCTTCCGAAAATTGCCATCCAATTTATTTTTTCCCATTTGCTTTCCATTTTTGGTTACTTACTCATTTTTTCGGAAAATGTCTAGGTGCGGGAGTTGGCAGATTCACATCTTCAGATTTCCACTTACTTTTATATCACCATCCTGACCGACCGCTTCCCCATTTCATATTGTACAAACTTTTTGGATCACGGGTTCTTGAATAGGTGGGTTAAACATTGTGTTTCCATTGTTCTTCCACCAGCAAACAACACCTGGACTTCCGCGATCTACAAATTAGCAAACAAATTCCCCTTTATCTCTTATTTTAGCACTTTTCTTTGATCAATGAACTTAACAAAATTAATTCCCTGGAATAATTTGAAATAAAATAACATATACTATGCGAAGACTAATGGAACTATCATATGAAGGAGAGGACATTAAAATTCAAATTCATCATTGTTATACTTGTCGTGTAGCTAATAGTACAAAAACTTTACTTAAACATCCTAAAATTGATTTTCTTGTAACTTTTCGACGCTTCTCTTATACAAACAGATCCTGGAAAATATAAACATCGCTTGTTGTATCTATTCCTTGATTGAAGAACCTGTTAACATGTTTAATGCACTTCATAGTTACTGTTAAGACCATCAATGGGGATTTCTTACACCAATGCCCGCTTTCGAAAATTGCCATCCTCTTTCCTTTTTTCCTCTACTTTCCCTTTCTGGTTACTTACTCGTTTTTCATAAAATGTCTAGGTGCGAGAGTTGGCGGATTCACATCTTTACATTTCCATTGTTACTTTTATATCACCAACCTGATCAACCGCTTCCCCATTTCATATTGAACAAACTTTTTGAATCATGGGTTCTCGGATAGGCGGGTTCAACATTGTGTTTCCATTGTTCCGCCACCTACAAACAACACTCGGACTTCCGTGATCTACAAATTAGCAAACAAATTCCCCTTCATCTCATTTTCTTTAGCTTTCTATTTACTTGGTCCTTTTTCCGAATCTCTCATGCTTTTATATACAACACCCAAAGTTCTGCAATATACAAATTTCTTGCTCAACATTGTGTTTCCACTATTCCCCTACATACAAACAACACCCAAAATTCAACGATATACAAATTGATGGCCGAAATATGTCATTGTGACATACAATTTGACCATCATCCCCTCACGTATCCTGGGTATATCTTGTGACCCTTGTTTTTGTAACCCGCCCGACCATTTTCCATACTTGGGCATTTCTTGGAATATGTTTCGCGGGTTGGCAGGTGGATGAAATGTACAATGCTTGGTCACTCTTCGCCATCCCCACTACCTCTGTGCTTCTTTCTATATATGAAATTATTAAGATTTAATGCTAGTATTTCATCGTGCAGGAACCGTTGATATTGTCATTAATGTCCGGAAGGTCGGAGAAGATTTGTCATTAATATGAATTAAACCAATATTTGCGGAGAAGAGTGTTATCATTTTCAAGTATTCATTTCAAACATGATACAATCTCTTTCGTGCATCAACCGGTTGGCACCTTTAAGAAATCTTTAATTCTTAATCGCTCTTCGCCATCACTCCCACCTTCACACTTTTTCCTAAATATGCAATTAGTAAGCTTTAATGGTAACAACTCATTACGCACGAATCCTGGAGATTGTCATTGATCAGTGAAAGGATCGAGGAGATCTTCCATTGATACACATTAAACCAAGATTTGTGGAGGGTTATATTATCCCTCCCCAATTTTCATTTCAAACATCATCTAGAGAAAAAAGAAATTCTCGTTAACTTATTGCAGCAGTTCTATCCAGATACAATAAACACCTTTGGGCATGATGTCCATAGGTTCCAGTATTCGAGGGCATATTCTTACTACTCATCTCTCTCCGCCCAGGAGCAAAAAAGGAGATGGTTCGTTGGTGCACCGAGAGATATATTCCAAGCCAAAGAACTCCAAGGAAACCTTGCCTGCTCAGAGAACCTACCCAGTTTCATTGATGGATGGCATAGAGGTTGATGCGATGGATTTCGAGCCAGAAGAAGATGATCTGATGGACGATGATACGACAATGGATGATGGAAATGTAGAGACTATTCCCACTCCTACGCCCAAATTGAAATTAACCATAATGGACAATACTTCCTGTCTCAATGATGGCGGTCCTAAAAACACCAAAAGAAGGACTTTCAGAAAAGAAACCGACATTGAACACAATAGCCAATTTGCAGCTTGAAAGTAGGAATTTGAGAGGTCCAAATTAGTCTGTTCTGGGGGGAAGTCTTTCACTCTAAGGCAATAATCTATTGATGGTCCTAGAGATATATTTCAAGCCAAAAAACTATTCAATTGCGGGACCACTGTCCTGTTCTCTGGATATACAATCAACATATTTGGGAATGAGGACTAGAACTCCCACTGGTGCAAGGCATATTCCTACTATTCATCTCCTTCCACCCAGAATGGACTAATTTGGGATTCTAGAATTGCATGTGCAACCTCTGTCCCTGAAGTTTTCAACTGTGGAGAGACAGTTTATTGGTGTGTCCTAACTTTCATTTGAGGGCTATTACATTTTCCCTGCAACTTCTTTCATCTTCTTCCTCATGGGAAGCTTCTGAGAACTATCAATTTTACCACAGGATGATCCATCGAGGAGAAAACTGCAAGGATTTCCTAAAAAAAAAAGTATGGCAATAATTTTTGTATGCATGTTGAAGAGCATCTCGATGGCTCTTGCATGTTGTAGATCATGTGCTTGTGTTCATGACAGATATGTTAAATGTTTTGGCCCAAAGAACTCGGTCCAATTTCTAAGGATAGATATACAGTGCTCAATGTTCTATTTTTTTTAATGGATTTACTATTAAAAAAAATTTCGAGTCTTGGTTGTTGCTTCTTTTCTGGATTTAACACCTCTTCTCATTGGCATGGTTCGATAGTCTCGCAGTTCTTCGATATTGTATTTGCTTAGGTAATTTGTTCTAAAATGGAGCATCTAACAATTATATGAAAATGCATTGTGTTGATCCATCAGGCTTTTATGGAAACAAAAAATGAATTTCAGATAGTTTCAAACAAACGTTCAATTCTATTCATAATGCAGATAGAACATAACAATACCAAATTACAATGTTGCAGCAAGATCGTCATTCTTGTATCTAGACATGCAATTATTAAGCTTTAATGCTAACAACCCATAATGCAAGAAGTTTAATACTTAAGTTAATATGTTACAGCCATGGAAGAATGTATCAAGAACACACTTACTCCCACAAGTTGCAATAAAATCTAATCTTCAACAAAGCATTTGCTGACAATTACTAGAAAATGATGGTTTTGCAACAATGGGGCTTGTTTGAAACCAATTCGCCCTTACGAAAATTGTCCTCTACCTTTCTATTTTCCCACTCTTTTATCTCTTATAGTTTCTCTTTCTAGTTAGTTAGTCATTTTTTCCGAAAATGTCTTGCTGCGCGGATTAGCGGATTCACGCGTTTCGACTGAGCGCTTCCCCTTGTCTAAATTGCACTTTCCATTGTTCCATGACCTGCAAATATCACTTCGGCTTCTGCGATATGCAGATTTACTTCTAGACTCCCACATCATCCCCTCTTCCGTGTTACAATTTTTGCACCGAAATGTTCCGAAATATACAATTTGACAGTCAGGGCCTTATGGCTCCTCGGGAACCTGTCACCCTATTTTGAAGCCTGTTAGACCACTTTCCACACTTGACCATTTCTTGACATCTCTTTGGTGGAACATCAAGTTCGCGGGTTTAGGAAATTTCAAATTTCTAGTTGTTGTTTCCTGTACCTACTACCTTTAGATTTCTTTCCAAGTATATGAAATATGTATACAACTTCTACAACAACATACATAAACATCTTGCCAGGAAATGGAATATCTTGCAGATTTAAATATATTGGACCTTCTTTTCCCTCTTCTATACTTGACCAAATTGTCGTTTCTTTTCCCCATCTACTCTCTCTTTCTCGTTACTTAGTCATTTTTCCAAAAATGTGACTCTGACCAACCATTAGCCATTTGATGCCTAGGCACTTTTCAGATTGCGAATTCCTGGGCATGCAACCTCTATATTGCACTTTCATTGTTCTGTGGCCTGCAAATAGCACCAGACCTCTATGATATACAAATTTGTTGTCGTACTCCCACATCATACCCTCTTCTATGATACATAGTTTGCACGTGAAAGTTCTAAGGCCTGCAATTTGACCTTTGGGTCCTCACGTCTCCTAGGGAACTATTGTCACCCTGTTTTGAAGCCCATGCATCCACTTTCCATATTTCGCCATTTCTTTGGATCTCTTTTGCGCCTCCAATTCCATACTTACCCGAATTTTTTCACTTGCGGATTCCTAGACATGTGGACTTCACTTCCAGTGTCCTTGACCTGCAAACACCCCCCCGCCCCTCGCTTCCAAGATATACAAATTGACTTTCAGACTCTTATGTTAGCCCTCTTCCATGTTACACAGTATGCACTCAAAAGTTACGATCAATTCAATTTGACCGTCAGGCCCTCATGCTCCTCTGGGACCCTTGTCAGCCTACTTCGATGCCCGTCTGACCACTTTCCATGAAAATTTCTTGCAAACTCTTTCGCGGATCGTCAGGTTGGCGGGTTCAGACAATTTCCAATTCCTAGTCGTTGTTTTCTATGCCTACCACCTTCGCACTTTTTTCCAAGTATATGCAATAAGTATATAACTTCTCCAGAAACATGCAGAAAAGATCTTGCCGGGAAATGGAATATATATTACAGATGTGAATATATTAACCCTTTTTTTTCGTCTTCTATACTTAACCAACTTATCTTTTATGTTTTCCCTCTACTTTATCTTTCTCGTCACTTAGTCATTTTTCTGAAAATGTCTAGCTGCACAGGTTGGCGAACTTGCGGGTTCATGACTCCTACATCAACCCCTCTTTCGTTTTACACAGTATGCACTCAAAAGTTCCGATCATACAATTTGACTGTCAGGCCCTCATGTCTCCTCGAGAACCCTTGCCAGCCTATCTTGGAGCCCTTCTTCTAAATTCCTACATCATCCCCTCTTTCGTGTTATAGAGTATGCACTCAAAAGTTCTAATCAATACAATTTGACCGTCGGGGCCTCATGTTTCCTCAGGAACCCTTGTCAACCTATTTTGAAACCCGTCCAACCTCTTTCCACGACCATTTTGATCCGGATTTTATGAGTAGAATGAAATGACTACAGATTATTAATAGGTACTTCACACAAAATAAAAGAGATACAGTAAAACTGGTTTTCTATTCAATAAGGAAATAAGTTGAAACTATAAAATGCAGCGGAAACAAGCTTGTTGGAATGGTGGCGGCTTATCTCTAAGAAGAGATGTGATGACTGTGGTCATTCGCAGGAAGACGATTAAAATGAGGCTCTGAAGGAATTTTTACAATAAACATGAATTCCAAAAACCATAGACATCCAAAAACCTAACCCTAGGAGATAGTCATGTGGGCCCCGTTTGGGTAAGTTAGTACATCACCTTCCCGTGATCGTAACTTTTGAATACGATCTCTGTTTTAGGTGTATGATAGCCCGTTGGAAAGGTATCGTCAAGGAGATTAATTTTAGGGGAAATTTTGAAAGAACTTTAATATTGAAAACCCATTTTCCCCAAAAAAACATCATTTAGGGCCTCAAAATGACTATGGAAGTGAAAACTGCTAAAAATAGTAAATTACGAAAATTGCTAGAAAACTGTTTTGAGCCAGTTGGAAAAGCTGGGTGGCAACAAATATCCACATAGATCAATCCTCCCTCCTTAGGAAGAAATGGTCTCCATTGCATTGAGGTCCCCCATCAGATGAGGAAATTTCTGTTGAATTTGGCCACGGGTGAGCCACTTGCCTTGGTGCAGAAGTTGCCTTGCTTTGACTACTCGATAAAGATGGATCATTTGTTGTCGAGTTCCATTGATCTATGTGTAAACAATCTGATCACTGGATGCATGTTGTATGTAGTTAGGGTTGATCTCTATTGGTGTCAGTTGTTTTGCTACTTTTGAGGTGTCGAATAATTGTGGGAAATAAGGGCGAAGGAGATCCACATTGAACAATGGGTGTAGACCAAGGAAAGGAGGAATGTTGAGCTCAAAAGAATTATCCCCCACAGCCTTGGTGATGGTGTACAACCCATAATGAAGTGAGAAAATCTTTCGATAGGGTCTTGTAAGGCATTCTTTCTGCAAGTGCAACCAAACTTTGTCGCCCACCTGAAACTTATGTGGCACTCAATGTTGATTATGGCATTGTTTGTACTTGTCATTGGACTTCTATAGGATATCCTGAACCTGTTGGTGGATGTGTTGGATCCTCTCAATGAAGCAGGTAGCTTTGTCACCTTTAGTTGGAGCAGGAGATGAGTTAGTTGAGGTGACCACAAGGGCAAGCACAACATCTATGGGACCCAGTGGTTGGAATCCCAACCCCACCTGAAAGGGGTTGTGGTTGGTTGATCTATGCAGGGCTCGGTTGTACCTATGCTGGACATAGGGAAGGATCTCATCCCATGTGAGAGGGTACTTTGAATTATACATGCGAAGGATATGCACAATCATTCAATTTACGACTTCAGTTTGGCCATCTATTTGGGGGTGGAAGGTCGTAGATTTCGTGAGCTTGGTGTCCAACAATGACCAGAGGCTTGACCAGAATGTGCTGAGAAATTGACTGTCCCAATCTGAGACAATGGTTTGTGGGATTCCAAAATGCACCCAAACTCATTCAAGGAAGAGCTTGGTAGTATCTTCTGTTGTGATGTTCTTCTTGCAGGAAACCAAAATCTCCATCTTAGAAAAGCGATCAACAACCACAAAAACACAGTCATTTCCCCACTTGGTGGATGGGAGGCCCGACATGTAGTCCATTGATATGGATTCCCATGGTCTTTTAGGAGTAGGATGAGGGGTGTACAGTCTCTATTTCTTAGTGGTCAGTTTGGGAATAGCACAGGTAGTGCAGGACCTGATATACTTGTTGACCTCATGTCGAAGTTTCAACCAGTAGAAATATTTTTGTAGCATCATCACTGTCTTTTCAATGCCGAAGTGTCCTTCCACCCAACTATAGTGGGCTTCCTATATCAGCTTCATTCGCTCGCTTGATGGAACACAAATATAGCCCAGATGACACAACAACCCATCTTGAAGATGAAAATTATCAACAACTACGTTTTCCCCCAACATTTGGTAGGCAGTGGAAAATTTCGGGTCTATCTCATAGAGTTGGGGCCATCTAGAGGTCTCATGGTCGTAAGAGACTAGCACCATGGTGAGTGTCGCGACTAGAGATCTACTGAGGAAATCAATGATGTGATTGGTGCTTCCTGTTTTATACTTGATGTTGAGGTGGAATTGTTGTAAGTGTCTGGACCACTTTTGATGGAGGTCATTCTGCAATTTTCCTTGTGTCTGCATGAACTGCAGTGGCTTATGATCAGTGTGGCTAACTGTCTCCTTCCCAAGAATGTAATGTCTCCACTAACGATAGGCTTGCACAATGGATTAGATTTCTTTGTTTTAAGTAGGGTACGTATGAACAACATATGATAGTGTCTCATTATGATAGGCCATAGGGTGCCTATGCTAAGTGAGAACGACACCCACAACATAGTATGAAGCATATGTCTCAATCTCAAAGGGTTGTTGCAAGTCTGGTAGTGAAAGTACTGGGACTAAGCACAAGCGATGCTTCAAATCATCGAATGCTTTTTGCTAGGACCAGACCCATGAAAATTCCACCTTACCACCACCCCTAGTTATTTGTCTGAGGGCCCATGCAATATAGGAGAATCCCAACACGAACCTGCGATAGAAATTAGCAAGGCCCAAGAAGCTCCGAAGCTCAGTGAGTGTGGTTGGGGCTGGCCAGTAATGGATGACCTGGATCTTGGCTGGATCCACATGTACTCCATGTCAATCAATGATGTAGCCCAGGTAATGGACCCTGTCCATGCCAAAGCGACATTTTTCCAAGATGGTGTATAGCTTGTGTTGCCATAGGGTGTGCAGAACCTGTTGAATATGTTGCAAGTGTTTGACCCAAGTCTTGCTGTAAATGAGAATGTCATCCAGGTACACCACTACAAAAGCATTGGTGAAGCATTGTCCCAGGGGTCACTTCGATGGGGTGCTTGATCTGGCAGTGCAGAGGTACCCCGATAGGTGAAGAGAAGATATCTGAGTATTCTTCCATGACCTTATCTACTTGCTTCTGCTGTGTGGAGAGGTCGTCCGCAGAGACCCTGGATGTGGCTGTGATCTTTCGCTTATTCTGAGAGTGAATCAAGAAGAAGAAAAACTTCACCATCTAAGAGATGACCTTTCTGCATTTCTTAGCAGAGATCAAGGAAATAACACTAGGTGGGACTTCCTTGGGTATTCTATGCAATTTCTTATTCAAAGTAATAATAACACTATGAGGCCTAGACTCATATACAACATGACGTTTCCATAAATAAGGTTGGCCCAAAAGAACATCACAAACTTCGATAGGAGCAACTTCACATAATACCTCATCTTTGAAGGGCTTGATTTCGTACGACAGTCAACACTATTCGCTGACGCAGAGATCGCTTAGTTTGCGGAGCCATCCAATGTTGTAGGGTTGTGGGTGCGGCGTTGTTGGTAGGGCCATCTGATTGAAAACCTCTACTGATATGAGGTTATTTTGTCTACCGCTATCAATGATGAAGTGCATTGGGGTTCCTTTTACCCACATCTATGAATGGAAGAGACACTCTCCTTCTTTTGGCTCGTCTGGCTCACCAGGATTGATCTTGGTGGTAGCAATGATGGCACTGGGTTCCACATCAATGATCCATATTCCCCTTTCTAGTTATGGCTCAGAGTCAGAACCCATATCTGATTCGAAATCTTTCATTTCGGCCACCAACGATTTCTTTGAGCAGCAGTCAGCTGTCATATGTCAAGGGCTCTTATAGAAGTCACACCACTTCCTGGTATATTTCTTTGTCTTTTTGGTGTCCTTATTTTCTTGTGGCTTGGACTGGTTGTCCTGATATTGTACATCTTTGCTTCATCCTTTGTTCTATGGGTTGGGTCTGCCCTTTCTTGGATTTTTTTGTGAGGGGTTGCCAGGCCCAAACTGCCGCATCTTTTGTTTGAGCTTCTGCTCAATTTTGACGGCATATTGGTAGGTCGCGCCCAAGGATGAGATGTCCAAAAATTCCATTTCAGTATGGATGTATCTATGTAGAGCACCGTGATAGTTGAGCACCATATGTCACTTTGAATCTTTGATACCCAACTTGGTGCGCAAGTGATGGAAAATATTTTTGAAATCTAGCACTGCTTGGTCTCTTTCTTGCCGCAGTGTGGTCCATTTGGTATACAAGTTGTCATAACTTTCGAAAGGGTATTATTGTTCCTTAATAGCATCCCTAAAGGATTCCCAAGTGGCCATGACTATAAATAATGAGGTTTCCTCTATTTCCTTTTGCTCACAGAAGGTTTCCCACCAATATTTGACATGGGAATGACTTTGAGGAGTGCAAAAGTAATCTTTTCTCTATTTGAAAAGTTATGGACATAAAAATACCCTTCTAGTAGATTCAACCACTTATCTACAACATCTGCATCTATATTACCTTCAAATATAGGAATATCGAAGTTTATTTGTACCTTGAAGGGGGCGACGCCTCCTCTCGAAGAAGATGTGTCACCTGTTGGTAGGCGCTGAAGGATTTGCGCGAAACTATCCATCATCTCGTTACTTTGTTGCATGAGGTCTTCCTCAATCAACAATTTGAAAGGATATCCTATCCCGTCATCTTTATTTTCTCCTGCCATGAGAGGTCACTTCGGCATGCGAGATATTTTATCCTCAAGAGAAACAAGCTCGAGACCCAACTCTTTGTACTCCGACCTCGTTGGGGACATGCATTTAGATGACAAGGAGTAGACGAATTTGATACCAATGATCTGGATTTTATGAGCAGAATGAAATGAATACAGATTATTAACAAGTACTTAATACAAAATAACAGAGATACAATAAAAATGGTTTTCTATTCAATAAGGAAATAAGTTGAAACTGTAAAATGCAGCGGAAACAAGCTTGTTGGAATGGTGGCGGCTTATCTCTGAGAAGAGATGTGATGGCTGCGCTCATTTGCAAGAAGATGATTACAATGAGGCTTTGAAGGCATTTTTACAATAAAAAATAATGCCAAAAATCCTAGACATCCAAAAACCTAACCCTAGGAGATGAAGCGCCAAAAGTCATGTGGGCCCCATTTGGGTAAGTTAGTACATCAACTTCCCGGGGTCATAACTTTTTCATACGATATCTGTTTTAGGTGTATGATAGCCCGTTGGAAAGGTATCATTGAGGAGATTAATTTTAGGGTAAATAATGAAGGATCTTGCATATTTCAAACCTGTTTTCCCAAAATAACATCGTTTAGGGCCTTAAAACGACTCTAGAAGTGAAAACTACTAAAAATAGTAAATTACCAAAATTTCTAGAAAATTGTTTTGAGCTAGTTAGATAGGGTGGGTGGCCACCGATATCCACCTTGATCACATTTCTTGCAATCTCTTTCATTGATCGTAGGCAATTTCCAATTCCTAGTCATTGTTTTATGTGCCCACCACCTTCCCACTTCTTTCCAAGTATATGCAATAAGTATATAGCTTCTCCAGAAACATGCAGAAAAGATCTTTCCAGGAAATGGGATATCTATTACAGATGTGAATATATTATCCCTTCTTTTTCGTCTTCTATAATTAACCAAATATTCGTTTCTCTTTTCTCTGAACTTTATCTTTCTCATCACTTATTCATTTTTAAGTTTTTCCGAAAATGTCTAGCTGCGCGGGTAGGTGGAGTTGCAGGTTCACGTTTGCACTTGTGATTTTATATCATGACAGTGACCAACCGCTTCCCCATTCCATACCCAGCCACTTCTCCGACCGCAGATTCCTGGGTAGGCAGGCTCTAGATTGCACTTCTATTGCTCCATGACCTGCAAACAGTACCCTGACTTCCGCGATATACAAATTTACAACCGGACTCACATCATACTGTCTTCCATATTACAGTCTATCTATCATGCCCTCTTCCGTGGTACACATTTTGCACTGAAAAATTCTGAGACATACAATTTGACCGTCGGGTCCTCACATCTCCTGTGGAACTATTGTCACCCCATTTTGAAGTCGGTCCATCTGCTTTCCATACTTTTCAGTTTCTTCGAATTTCTTTTGCAGATCGTCGGGTTGGCAGGTTCAAGAAATATCCAATTCCTAATCGTTGTTTCTTGTGCCCACGCCCTTTGCAATTAGAAATTAGAAATTATATATAATATCTTATTTCTATGTATGCAATTAGCATGCGTTAATGCTAAACCATGATTTGAGGAGATCTTCCATTAATATGCATAAAACCAAAATTTCTGGATGGTTATATTATCCCTTCCAAGTGTTAATTTCAAACAGCATGGAATGTCATTTGCATGTCACTATCGAAAACGCTCCAGTGACAACACTCATGCTTCTAATGTCAACGACCTAGACACACTGCAAAGAAACACTGAATTGTACAAGCAACAGGGAAAAGGCCCCAGTGAGAAGAGTGTTCAATCAACGAATAACACTCCCAAAAGTACGACATCCTGGAGCATCGCTCCAACGGCCCACCACAACAACAAAGCAATTCAGATTTCTTCAAACAAATAAGGAGATAATGACCCTCCTCACCATAAAATTGATAGTTCTCACAAGCTTCCAGTAGACAAGAAGAGAAAAAAATTGTGGGACAGGCAGAAGCCCGAAATTCAGAGTGAGAACATGGAACTTGAGCTTGATCTGGATAAAGTATTCTACTACCTTGATCAGCCCGGAGGTGCGATCTAGCATAGTCGTCCAATGGACATATCTGATACCGAAAATTTTGACGAAGATGAATCCTTCATGTTCCAGAGCGTTGTTTTTTACAACAAGTCCAAAAAATTGATTATTGAAAAAAATGATGTAAAAAATAAGAAAGTAAAATCTTGTTCATAGGTTATCCTTGCGAAGATGCGGCCATCCCAAATCTGTTGAATTTGCATAGCAACTGCAGATGCACTTGATGATTCCATTGGAGGCATTGAGGTCGAGAATGCCAGACTGAAGGATCGGGTCAAGGAATTGGAAGAGACTTTGATTCCTATGCCATTACTTGCCAATCCTTTGGCAATAGCCATGCCTGCCACCCTTGCAGCCAAATTAAAAGGATCCTCCACCCTCCTCGCATTGTGTAGAGGATATGTGGAGAATAATATCAAGAAAAGAATGGAACTGGTTACTGAGGCGTGGGAAACATCACAAACCGTTACTTCCCTTAGAACAAGGGCACATAATTTGATCGAACATTTGCAGGTGGAGTTAAAATATGAAGAACATTTCTATTTAAAAACGGTCCTTCCTTTTGGCACCATTGTCAACAACATGACAGAAAGAAGAAGAAGACAATAATATCTCCCATCCAAAAACTGGATTGGTCAATTAAATGCATGCTGGAAAGAAAAAGTGAATAACCTACATCTCATTGTTCAGTCATGTGAACAAGCCATATCAAAGAAAGAAAAAATATTCACAAACTTGTTGAGAATAAACTTAGCTGGAAGGACCAACGACTTCTAAGACCCAACTTAATCATCAACTCCTTGCCCTTAACTAAGCAAGACTTCAATAAACAAGTTGATATTTTTAAGTTGTTGTCTTTGGAAAATTTTTACAGCATCCTTGAATATGGTCAAGATACTGGCTAGTCGACTATTCAGTAAATAATGAGGAAATTGATCAGGCTCTGTGTAATCTTTCTATCGACTTCAGGGAATTAGAAAAGGAGATTTTCAACATAAAAATTTGGAATGAGATCAATGTTGCCCCAATGAGAAGCTACATTTAAGAATGTCTTGAAAGGGAGTTGAAGAAGGTCGTCGACGAAAGGCAACAAGAAGTTTCCATGATTCCAACAGCCGTCGACGACATCAATGAAAAGGCATCAACAAGAAAATAGAAAAGGGGTCATATATACCATCACTGTAAGTCTACTGATCGCATCCTTCTTTGTTTAACAACCCAGTTATTCCATTTTTTTAAATAGAAATGTCTAGCCAAAGACTGATACCTTTCAATTTATTATTTTCAGGTATTACACTCTATCGCTGCCCACTTCTTCTTTCTATAGTCCTATTTCTTGTACATATTTCTATTATGGTTCGTGGGAGCCCCAATCCCAGTCTATATGACAAATGCATTGAAATTTCCAGGAATATGTAACAGACAATATTATTTTTTGATATATTTCAAATAAAATTGTTTTTTATCTCCTTTTATATTTATGTTCTCATACATTTTTATCTTCCACCAGTCTATATGACAAATGCATTTAAATTTCCAGGAATACGTAACTTTTTTGATATATTTCAAATTAAACTATTTTTTATCTCCTTTTATATTTATGTCATCATAAATTTTTATCTTCCACTATGCAGAAATTGTATTTTCTTAATATACAGACAAACATTGTATTTTCTTAATATACAGACAAAATAGACATAATTTTTCAACATAGTAAAATAGATTATATACTTTCAAAAAATAGATGGCGCTCTAGAGGCCACGTGTCATTTACTGCATGGATACCACCAGTGCTTCATGTTGCTTGACACATCTCCGCTACAGTTTACATCTACCTCCGCTACTTTTTCCTATCCCAATTCAACCTGACAGGGACTACGCTGCCACACAACATTTGTTAAAAGAGTTATTCCTTTTCTCTAGTTTTCATTAGAAGTTTGACCATTCATGAAATCAAATTTCCCTGTCATTCTCAATCTCGAATAATAACAACGACAACTGTTACTTCAAAAATGTGTATGAATTAGTCATCCAACGATGTAGTATAATAAATTCCATTTATGGGAGGACTTATACGCATTGTATTATGATATTGTATTAGTTATTTCTTGTCCCTTTTTTTGGACTTTTAAAAGTGTTATTAGATTTTATATGTACACAACTTTTTAGCCGATACAATCTTGTTGAACTTTGCTCCTCCTTCTCAAGACTATTCTTTGCATTAATTTTTTAACCGTCAAACATACATTTTCTTAATTTTTAACACATCATTTTATTACTACTACTACATTGTTGTTGGTTTACAAGTTTAACATTTTTTATTCATTAATTATATATTCTATAGTATGGGAAGATTATGTAGGAAGTCGATATACATTGTTGTTGGTTTACAAGTTTAACATTTTTTGTTCATTAATTATATATTCTATAGTATGGGAAGATTATGTAGGAAATTGATATACATCATAGATAGGTTGTTTATTAGGAGGCACCACCAAATGCCTATCTTTCTTTCATGTGATTATCACAAAAATAACTCTACCAAATCCAATTCCCACTCCCAACATCAATACAATCAACAAGACTTGTTCATCCACTTGAAGGAACCAACCCGATCTTATTGTGATCCATGCAGTGCCTATTACTAGTGTCACTTGCTTTTCTTTCATAGTAGTAAAGGATTGTCACACAAACACTTATTGTTTTCATATACAATGACATCCAACATCTCAACAAACTAAGTTCCTATTGAAATTGACTCACATAGATTATTGGATGAAAAGTTGAAAGATTCCAACATGATTTGAGGAATCATTCCACGCAAGTTATTTACATACAAAAATATGATATTTAAATAAAGTAAATATCTAATTAAAAAAATATTAATATAGATTATACTATATATAATTATTAACATAGATTTAATATATTAATATTTGAGAAAATCATATATAATATATGTCTCATTAAAAACAATTGATATATAAACAAAATAGCCATTTCTTTAATCCATTTAACTTCTTATTAAAGAGTTATTCGCTATTCTACTTTTAGGGATGTCTAAGATTCATGAAATGAATTTCTTTTAACGTGAAATGAATTTCCTTCGTTCTCGAATAATAACAAGTGATGCATGGAAGCATAGTCCCTGTTGGGCAAGTTTGAAAATGGAGAATGTTTGAAATGCAAGTTTGAAAATGGAGAATGTTTGAAATGCTTCTTAATGAAATCTCTTTGCCAACAGAGATTCCTACTTGCACCAACTGCTCCAATGCTTCCGTCTAAACTTTTCCATTGCTGAAAGTAACAGGGAACAATGGAGATAGATGGTTTAAGGGTTGATTAATCTTGTCGAATTTCAAACTGTTCCGTCGAATTTCAAACTGTTTGTTTTTCTTAAACTAGGGAGAATGATTTCTTGATGAAGTAGTTGATTGATTGATCATGGTACTATTAGGCCTAGAACTAACACTTTCAAGTACGTCCACATCAATGGAAAAGTTTACAGAGAATAATATAATGTTGCACTTATGTGTGTTCTACTAAGTGGTTTCAAAACCATGGTTGCTCAGACCTTGATTTACAGTAATCCAATCCGAGATTTCGTGGGTAGCCAATGAAAATCTTGTACAGAGGAGCACCATTTGCCCTTGGAATTTAATGTTGTTCTCAACACTTTGTTGCACGAGAAGTCCATTACAGAAAGGATAAAAAACTTCAGCCAATGAAGAATGAAGGGAGAAGTATATGCCTTCATATTTTGACCATATATCCATGATAATAGAATAGTATAGCAGTCCTAAGTCTATTATCTTGAATTGCTAATATCATGCATGGGATAAATAAAATCATAATAAGAAGGTGCAACAATAACCTTATAAAGCACAGCAAGAGCTGAATAATTGCATAGAATAAGGCCTAGACTAAGGGGAAAGGAATTAACCAGATCAACATCAATGTTTACCCCACCTGGAGTGGGGAGCGTTCATTATCATGTTCACTCTACCTTTTGTTGTTGGACTTGCTATATAAGAAGGAGAGCACAACTTTAATTATCGCATAAAGATCGAGAAGAGATCGCCCTGCACTTGATATAGTTGGAAATCGGTCTGCAATAATAATCACTTTTGATATATCGCTCGCTATGGAGTGCAGTTTTCAGATACTGAACTTACAGGTAGGGACACACCAGTTTGTTCCAAGTTTGTTGAGGAATCATAGAGCGTAGATTGAAACACCTTAACACATGTTGAATAAAAAGCTAAGAAGTGCTTGTCCACTCGCTAGGTTTTTTTTTTTGGACACATAGCAGTGTATCTAAACGACATAATTTGACACATTTTCTTTGAATAATTAATCTCTCTATGAAAAGAAGAAATATTAATGAGAACATAAGAAACAAATTACATGAAAAGACATAATTTAGCAAAATGAAATCTTAGAATCTCCTTGCTTTTGAAAAATATTTACATTAAAAAGACTCCTATTACACTAAATCAAAAGCCCAAAAAGGTCTTCAAGTTCCTAACCCCACTTTACATTCATTTGATGCTTCTTATATAGCATTTGAGAGTTAGTTTTTCTCCAGGATCTTAGCCTCCAAATCTTCTCCAATGTACAAATCCAAACCATAAAATCAAAATATAATCTTATAAAATCAAATTAAATAAATTCAAATTAAATAAAATAAAATTAAATAAAGTATTGGATTTTACACATATATCTTATGTTCTTGTTTTGACTTGATTCAAAGATATTTTCAACATTGATTCTCAATGAAATCTTTAGCTCGATATATGCCAAGTCATAGTCTTCTTGTCATAGTCTTCTTTTTAACTGAGTTTAAGTCTTTGTGTAACCTGTGGGCCCACAAACACCAACACCATGAAAGCATCGTTGACACTGGAACTACAAAACCGCTCAGGCGCATGGAGTTCCTGGTAGTATATCTGCGAAGTAACAATTTTAACACTAAAACCGAGAAACTATTCAACGAGAAAGCAGGGCATATGTCCCCTAGCATTGTCTATTTGGCATTTGCATGGAAAGTATGTGTAAATAGTTATGAGGGGCTTAGAAACAGTGCCAGTCTATCCTGGTCCATTCGACAGTTGCATGCAGAGTAAGTGTAGAGAAATTTCATATATAAATCTGTATGAAATACCCCATTATCAAGATCAATTCATGCCTCTGCACTTTGGTGCTAAAACTGGTGATCGGGAGATAGGAGGTAGGCTATATAAACAGGATAATCACGCAGAAGTTAGTGGCTACTATTCGGTCTCGATATGGTGAGGATACTAACTTTCAAACTGTGAAACGTGGGAGGATTTTGGTCAAGCCGTTAGTAGGTGCTTTTCTTTTCTGGAATATCTCCAGA
>SNQJ01S0014717.1:260035-275937 GCA_010110895.2 Picea sitchensis
TCTTCACACTCTCAAATAAAATTTGTTCATGTCCATAATTGAATGAAGAAACAATTTGATCAGTGTTGTTCCAAATGCCATTTTTCTAAAGGGGATTAAGTGTTTCTTCATCTACAACCATATAAGAAAGCTTCCCTTAAATAATACCACTACCAAAAGCTTCCTCCAAAGTTTTATGGCCCCTAAACAATCATTAAGTGCATGGGGCTCATGGCTTACAAATTATCCCTTGCCAGTCACTCTAAGCTCCATTTAATTTTTCATGTCTCTTACTTAAATAAATTGATTAGATCCAAGTGCTAGATCCAAACTAGTTTCCCTGAGTTGGATGAAGATAGTTCTATTTGGTTGCAGCCACAAGTCATCCATGCCCAATTTGAGTGTCATCTCTATCACCACATAATTCAATAATTTTTAATACAGTGGAAGGATACACAGCCCGAGGATGCGACAAGGGAGCCAACCACCATTCTGCAATAATTACCACATCTTAGTCAATGAGGACAAGGTTGTTATTTTAGTGAGAGGTCATGTTAGGGCCCTAACCTCATTAACCCCTCAAGTAGATAGAATAATATGTATTTCTATGTAATAAATTACATCATTAGTAAATAATTCCTATGTAATAATGTCAACACAACTATTGTAGGAAGACTTACTAGAAGGTTCTGCCTCTAGAATGTTCCTCCTCTAGAATGTTCTCAAGAAGACGAAAGTAGTATACATAGAAGTAGAACTCATTGGAAAGGTTTTCATGTGAAATCATTTTCACTTGATCTTTTCTCTATTGGAGGTTTCCCATCGAAGAGGCAAGTGAAAATTGCTTTCTAGAATTAATAAAGGTGTCACATTTTGGTCCCTATTGGTATTGTCCTCATTTTTTTGTTTCCTTTTGGTAAAATATTTGATAATATTTGTGCTATGGATATGCATATTACTTTTTTGTACCTTACATGGGTATACTATCTTCATTTGGTGGAATTTTCTTACAATAATGGGTACGAGGCATCATTGAATATGAGCCCATTTAAAGCCTTGTATGGAAGAAAATGCAACATGCCAGTGAGTTGGGATAACCTAATACAAAAAGTAGTTATTGGGCCATAATTTCTAAGGGAAATGGAAGAGAAGATGGTAAAGGTTTGATAGAATTTAAAGGTTTCACAAGATATGAAAACAATTTATGAAAATAAAAGCATGACATACAAAAAATTCAAAGTCGAAGAGCATATGTGTTATAGCAAGATTTTCCTCACCATTGCTATCTTGCATAGAGGGCCTTTTTCCATTTCCCTATGCAGACTTATCATCCCTTTTTGATAAATCCAGAGACAAAAATATATATTTTTCTACATATGCGCTCCCTAACTACTTTGCAAGATGTGTATACGCTTGCTTCTCCACTACAACTCACGTATATCAGGATTTGTGCCAGAAAATACAAAATGAGCTTGAGTTTCCATGTCACGACAGAAGATCTCTGATCTTTGGCCTTCCATATACTGGAAACGTTCCGACTGAGCCCTTCAGTTGCATTCTGGAGTCTACAAGAGAACAATTTTGAGCTGTGGAAAAAGAGGAGAAAGCATTCAACTTTGAGAGCAAAGTTACTCTGGAGAAATTACTTCATATCGAGTCTACATCCCTTTGTCCCTCAAGTCTAAACACAGTGTTCAGCCCCCAAGATCTTCCCTTATTGTTGAGAGGACCTCATTGCCTCTTTCCTATGAGCTTGCCTTTGGTGGAGGATTGCAGCTGGAAGGAACTTGGTTTCTTGGTTTCGAACCGTGCCGACATGGAAGTCTGTAATATTGATACTTCTGTTGATCAATTATTAATAGAAATACTCATTTCCCGTCTTATCGATATCTTGCAAATATATGATTATTATCCATGGGCATGTTTGTAATGGATTGTGCTATCTAATTTGCTAACTCATTTTATATATTGTCACTATATACTTACATCGCTTGTTTGTTGAGAACTTCTTGCAGGTGTAAAGCTTTGGGTCAAAGTGCTCAACGGTGGAATGTCATCAAACGATTGGATCGAGGTAGGCTCCTTCCTCATATTGCATATTAGTTTATATAGCACATGTTGGAATTGAGTTGATTTCTGCAGTCATACCTGTCTGTTGTGGTTTACCCTTGGCCATAGAGAGTTTTTCCCTTGTAACAGAATTGGCAACTCCACTAGGGATAGATCTTCCTTCTAAGGGTTGAAGTAGTTTTTCTTCTTACATTTCTCTTTTTCCTTTATGTTTCTTGTCGTATCACTGCTGGACAGATGTTGTTCACTCTAGGTCTGAGTTTTCAGCCGTTTACCCTTACATGGCCTTGTTTTAAAGCATATATGCCCTTTTTTCCTTGAAAGTCATGTATACACGTGTGTTGTCTTACTGCAAGAAGCGTATATACGCTCTATTCTCCTGAAAAGTCACATATACCACTTCCCCCTTGCTTTCTTGCTTGGTTTAGTGACTGTTGGGTAGGTTTTGAGGATTATTGGGCCTTCTTGGGTCTTTGTAGTGCCTGTTGAGATTATCTAGAATGACAGGAAGCCTGTTGGGAGTTGAATTTTTGGGCGGTGTCTTTCTCTTTGTTTTCCGTTTTTTATTTGTCCTTGGTAGTTGGGTTGTCTGCTTAGCTTCTTGGTATTCTACTTGAGTTACTATTTTTATACACAGTGGAATTTAGATATCAGGTTGCTTATCAGTCCATGCATTTTCTTTTTTAAAATATTGAAAATACAAAAAATAGGTATTTTTCATTGGTTGGTATTTTTATCTTGGAAACTTTATCATTCTCCTCATTCTCTAACAGAGAGTGGCGATAGACTAGAACATTGGGCAGCAGTGTCCTAGGGGTCACTTTGATGGGGTGCTTGACCTGGAAGTGCAGAGGTACCCCAGTAGGTGAAGAGAAGATATCTGAGTATTCTTCCATGACCTTATATACTTACTTCTGATGTGTGGAGAGGTCGGTCGTAGAGACCCTGGATGTAGCTGTGATCTTTCACTTATTCTGAAAGTGAATCAAGAAGAAGACAAACTTCCCCATCTGAGAGATGACCTTTCTACATTTCTTAGCAGAGATCAAGGAAATAACACTAGCTGGGACTTCCTTGGGTATCCTGTACAATTTCCTATTCAAAGTAATAATAACACTACGAGGCCTAGACTCATATAAAGCATGACATTTCCATAAATAAGGTTGGCCCAAAATAACATCACAAACTTCGAGAGGAGTAACATCACATAATACCTCGTCTTTGAAGGGCTTGATGTCGAACGATAGTCGACACTGTTCGCTGACGCGGAGATCCCTTCCTTTGCGGAGCCATCCAATGTTGTAGGGTTGTGGGTATGGCATTGTCGGTAGGGCCAACCGATGGACGACCTCTACTAAGATGAGGTTATTTTGTCTACCGCTATCAACGATGAAGTGCATCGGGGTGCCTTTTANCTGTGAATGGAAGAGGTGCTCTCCTTCTTCTGGCTCATCTGGTTCACCGGGATGGATCTTGGTGGTAGCAACGATGGAACCGGGTTCTGTGTCAATGATCCATCTTCCCCTTTCTAGTTTTGGCTCAGAGTAAAAACCTGTATCTGATTCAAAATATTTCACTTCGGCCACCAACGACTACTTTGAGCAGAATTTAGCAGTGTTATGCCAAGGGATCTTATAGAAGTTGCACCACTTCCAGGTATCTTTCTTTGTCTTTCTGGTGTCCTTATTTTCTTGCGGCTTGGACTGGTTGTCCTGATACTGTCCTTATTTTCTCTGTCCTTTGTTCTGTGGGTTGGGTCTACCCTTTTCTGGCTTTTGTTGTGAGGGGTTCCCAGGCCCAAATTTCTACCTCTTTTGTTTGATTTTGACGACATATCGGTAGGCCATGCCCAAGGATGAGATGTCCATAAATTATGGTTCGGTCTGGATGTATCTATGTAGAGAATCGTGATACTTGAGCACCAGATGTTGCTCTGAATATTTGATACCCAACTTGGTGCACAAGGTATCGAAGATGTTTTTGAAATCTGGCACTACTTGGTCTCTTTCTTGCTGCAGTGTGGTCCATTTGGTATACAAGTCATCATAACTTACGAAAGGGTAGTATTGTTCCTTAATAACATCCCTGAAGGATTCCCAAGTTGCCATGACTATAAATTATGAGGTTTCCTCTATTTCCTTTTGCTCACAGAAGGTTTCCCACCAATCTTTGACATGGGGAATGACTTTGAGGAGTGAAAAAGTAATCTTTTCTCTATTCGAAAAGTTATGGACATAAAAATACCCTTCTAGTAGATTCAACCACTTATCTACAACATCTGCATCTATATGACCTTCAAATATAGGAATATTGAAGTTTATTTTTACCTTGAAGGGGGCGGCACCTCCGCTCGAAGAAGATGTGTCGCCTATTGGTAGTCACCGAAGGATTTGCATGAAACTATCCATCATCTCATTCCTTTGTTGCGTGAGGGATTCCTCAATCAACAGTTTGAAAGGATATCATATCCCGTCATCTTTATTTTTTCCTGCCATGAGAGGTCACTTCGGCGTGCGAGATATTTTGTCCTCAAGAGAAACAAGCTCGAGACCCAACTCTTTGTACTCCGACCTCATTGGGGACATGCATTAAGATGACAAGGAGCAGACAAATTTGATACCAATGATCTGGATTTTATGAGTAGAACGAAATGAATACATATTATTAACAGGTACTTAATACAAAATAATAGAGATACAGTAAAAATGGTTTTCTATTCAATAAGGAAATAAGTTGAAACTGTAAAATGCAGTGGAAACAAGCTTGTTGGAATGGTGGCGGCTTATCTCTGAGAAGAGATATGACGGTTGCACTCATTTGCAAGAAGATGATTATAATGAGTCTTTGAAGGCCTTTATACAATAAATAGGAATTCGAAAATCCCTAGACATCCAAAAACCTAACCCTAGGAGATGAAGCGCCAAAAGTCATGTGGGCTTCGTTTGGGTAAGTTAGTACATCAACTTCCGGGGGTCGTAACTTTTTCATACGATCTTCGTTTTAGGTGTATGATAGCCCGTTGGAAAGGTATAGTTGAGCATATTAATTTTAGGGGAAATTACAAAGGATATCGCCTATTGAAAACCTATTTTCTCAAAAAACATACTTTAGGGCCTCAAAACAGCTCTAGAAGTGAAAACTGCTAATAATAGTAAATTGCCAGAAAATTGTTTTAAGCCAGTTAGATAGGGTGGGTGGCCACCAATATTGACCTGGATCACATTTCTTGCAGTCTCTTTTGCGGATCGTAGACAATTTCCAATTCCTAGTCGTTGTTTTATGTGCCCACCACCTTCGCACTTCTTTCCAAGTATATGCTATAAGTATATAACTTCTCCAGAAACATGCAGAAAAGATCTTTCCAAGAAATGGGATATCTATTACATATGTGAATATATTATCGCTTCTTTTTCGTCTTCTATAATTAACCAAATATCTGTTTCTCTTTTCACTTAACTTTATCTTTCTCATCACTTATTCATTTTTAAGTTTTTATGAAAATGTCTAGTTGCGCGGGTAGGCAGAGTTGCGGGTTCATGTTTGCACTCGTTCTTTTATATCGCGACACTGACCGACCACTTCCCCATTCCATACCCAGCCACTTCTCCGACCACATATTCCTGGGTAGGCAGGCTCTAGATTGCACTTCTATTGTTCCATGAACTGCAAACAGTACCCTGACTTCCACGATATACAAATTTACAACTAGACTCACATCATACTGTCTTTCGTATTATAGTCTACCTATCATTCCCTCTTCCATGGTACACATTTTACACTGAAAACTTCTGAGACATACAATTTGACCGTCGGGTCCTCACGTCTCCTGTGGAACTATTGTCACCCCATTTTGAAGTCGGTCCATCCGCTTTCCATACTTCCCCATTTCTTTGAATTTCTTTCTTGGATCGTCGGGTTGGCGGGTTTAAGAAATATCCAATTCCTAATCGTTGTTTCCTATTCCCGCGCCCTTTGCAATTAGAAATTAGAAATTATATATATTATCTTATTTCTAGGTATGCAATTAGCATGCGTTAATGTTAAACCAGGATTTGAGGAGATCTCCCATTAATACGCATAAAACCAAAATTTATGGATGGTTATATTATCCCTTCCGAGTGTTAATTTAAAATATCATGGAATGTCATTTGTGCATCACTATCGACAATGCTCCTGCGAAAACACTCATGCTTCTGATGTCGGCAACCTAGACACACTGCAAAGAAACACTGAATTGTACAAGCAACAAGGAAAAGGCCCCAGTGAGAAGAGTGTTCAATCAACGAATAACACTCCCAAAAGTACAACATCCTGGAGCATATCTCCAACGGACCACCACAACAACAAATCAATTCAGAGTTATTCAAACAGAGGAGGAGATAATGACCCTCCTCACCCTAAAATTGATATTTCTCACAAGCTTCCAGTAGACAAGAAGAGAAAAAATTTGGGGGACAGGTGAAAGAGCCCGAAATTCAGAGTGAGAACATGGAACTTGAGCCTGATCTAGATAAAGTATTCTACTACCTTGATCAGCCCAGAGGCATGATCCAACATAGTCATCCAATGAACATATTTGATACTGAAAATTTTGATGAAGATGAATCCTTCGTGTTCCGAAGCATTGTTTTTTACAATAAGTCCAAAAAATTGATTATTGAAAAAAAAGATGTAAAAAATAAGAAAGGAAAATCTTGTTCATAGGTTATCCTTGCGAAGATGTGGCCATCCCAAATCTTTTGACTTCTCATAATGACTGTAGATGCACTTGATGATTCCATTGGAGGCATTCAGGCCGAGAATGCTAGACTGAAGGACCGGGTCAAGGAATTGGAAGAGGCTTTGATTCCTATTCCATTGCTTTCCAATCCTTTGGCAATAGCCATGCTTGCCGACCTTGGAGACAAGTTAAAAGGATCCTCCAACCTCCTTGCATCGTATAGAGGATATGTGGAGAATAATATCAAGAAAATAATGGAACTTGTTATTGAGGCGTGGGAAACATCACAAACCATTACTTCCCTTGGAACAAGGGCAGATAATTTGATCGAACATTTGCAGGCGGAGTTAAAATATGAAGAACATTTCTATTTAAAAACGGTCCTTCCTTTTGGCACCATTGTCAACAACATGACAAAAACAAGAAGAAGACAACAATATCTCCCATCCAAAACCGGATAGGTCAATTAAAAGCATGCTGGGAAGAAAAAGTGAATAACCTACATCTCATTGTTCATTCATGTGAACAAGCCATATCAAAGAAAGACAAAATATTCACAAAGTTGTTGAGAATAAACTTAGCTGGAAGGACCAATGACTTCCAAGACCCAAACTTAATCATCAACTTCTTGCCCTTAACTAAGCAAGACTTCGATAAACAAGTTGATATTTTTAAGGCGTTGTCTTTGGAAAAGTTTTGCAGCATCCTTGAATATGGTCAAGATGACATCGACGACTGGCTAGTCGACTATTCAGTAAATAATGAGGAAATTGATCAGGCTCTGCATAATCTTTCTATCGACTTCAGGGAATTAGAAAAGGAATTCTTCAACATAAAAATTTGGAATGAGATCAACGTTGCCCCAATGAGATGCTAAATTTAAGAATGGATTGAAAGGGAGTTGAAGAAGGTCGTCGACAAAAGGCAACATGCAACTGCCACAATTCCAACAGTCTTCGATGACATCAATGAAAAGGCATCAACAAGAAAATATAAAAAGGGGTCATATATACCATCACTGTAAGTCTACTGATCACATCCTGCTTTGATTATCAACCCAGTTATTCCATTTTTTTAAATAGAAATGTCTAGCCAAAGACTGATCCCTTCCAATTTATTATTTTTAGGTATTACACTCTATCGTCACCCACTTCTTCTTTCTACAGTCCTATTTCTTGTACATATTTCTATTATGGTTCGCGGGAGCCCCAATCCCAGTCTATATGACAAACGCATTGAAATTTCCAGGAATATGTAACAAACAATATTATTTTTTGATATATTTCAAATTAAACTATTTTTTATCTCCTTTTATATTTATGTCGTCATAAATTTTTATCCTCCACTATGCAAAAATTGTATTTTCTTAATATATAGACAAAATAGACAAACATTTTCAACATAGTAAAATAGATTATATACTTCCAAAAAATAGATGGGGCTCTAGAGGCCATGTGTCATTTACTGCATGGATACCACCTATGCTTCATGTCGCTTGCCACATCTCCTCTGCAGTTTACATCTGCCTTTGCTACTTTTTCCAATCCCAATTCAACCCGACAGGGACTATGCTGCCACACAACACTTGTTAAAAGAGTTATCCCTTTTCTCTAGTTTTCATTAGAAGTTTGACCATTCATGAAATCAAATTTCCCTATCGTTCTCAATCTCGAATAATAACGACAACTATTACTTCAAAAATGTGTATGAATTAGTCATCCAACGAGGTAGTATAATACATTCCATTTATGGGAGGACTTATATGCATTGTATTGTGATATTGTATTAGTTATTTATTGTCCCTTTTTTTGGACTTTTAAAGTGTTATTAGATTTTATATGTACAAATCTTATTAGCCGATAAAATCTTGCTGAACTTTGCTCCTCCTTCTCAAGACTATTCTTTGCATTAATTTTTTAACCGTCAAACATACATTTTCTTAATTTTTAACACATCATTTTATTACTACTGCTACATTGTTGTTGGTTTACAAGTTTAACATTTTTTATTCATTAATCATATATTCTATAGTATGGGAAGATTATGTAGGAAGTTGATATACATTGTTGTTGGTTTACAAGTTTAACATTTTTTGTTCATTAATTATATATTCTATAGTATGGGAAGATTATGTAGGAAATTGATATACACCATAGATAGGTTGTTTATTAAGAGGCACCACCCAATGCCTTGCTTTCTTTCATGTGATTATCACAAAAATAACTCTACCAAATCCAATTCCCACTCCCAACATCAATACAATCAACAAGACTTGTTCATCCACTTGAAGGAACCAACCCGATCTTATTGTAATCCATGTTGTGCCTATTACTAGTGTCACTTTCTTTTCTTTCATAGTAGTAAAGGATTGTCACACAAACACTTATTGTTTTCATATACAATGACATCCAACATCTCAACAAACTGAGTTCCTATTGAGTTCCTATTGAAATTGACTCACATAGATTATTAGATGAAAAGTTGAAAGATTCCAACATGATTTGAGGAATCATTCCACTCAAGTTATTTACATACAAAAATATGATATTTAAATAAACTAAATCTCTAATTAAAAAAATATTAATATAGATTATACTATATATAATTATTAACATAGATTTAATATATTAATATTTGAGAAAATCATATATAATATATATCTCATTAAAAACAATTGATATATAAACAAAATAGCCATTTCTTTAATCCATTTAACTTCTTATTAAAGAGTTATTCCCTATTCTACTTTTAAGGAAGTCTAAGATTCATGAAATGAATTTCCTTTAACGTGAAATGAATTTCCTTCGTTCTTGAATAATAACAAGTGTTGCATGGAAGCGTAGTCCCTATTGAGCAAGTTTGAAAATGGAGAATGTTTGAAATGCAAGTTTGAAAATGGAGAATGTTTGAAATGCTTCCTAATGAAATCTCTTTGCCAACAAAGATTCCTACCTGCACCAACTTTTCCAATGCTTCCGTCTAAACTTTTCCATTGCTGACAATTACAGGGAACAACGGAGATAGATGGGTTAAGGGTTGATTAATCTCATCGAATTTCAAACTGTTCCGTCGAATTTCAAACTATTATTTTTTCTTAAACTAGGAAGAATAATTTCTTGATGAAGTAATTGATTGATCGATCATGGTACTATTAGGCTTGGAACTAACACTTTCAAGTATGTCCACTTCAATGGAAAAGTTTACAGAGAATAATATAATGTTGCACTTAGGTGTGTTCTACTAAGTGGTTTCAAAACCATGGTTTCTCACACCTTGATTTACAGTAATCCAACCTGATATTTCGTGGGTAGCCAAGGCAAATCTTGTATAGAGGAGCACCATTCACCCTTGGAATTCAATGTTGTTCTCTGTATGAACTACCACATCTATGTGGTTAAGTGCTACCGCATTATCAAGATCAATTCATGCCTCTAAACTTTGGTGCTAAAACTGGTGATCGGGAGATAAGAGGTAGGCTATATAAATAGGATAATCACGCAGAAGTTAGTGGCTACTATTCGATCTCAATATGGTGAGGATACTAACTTTCGAACTGTGAAACATGGGAGGATTTTGGTCAAGCCCTTAGTAGGTTCTTTTCTTTTCCGAAATATTTCCAGAATACAATGTGGAAATGTCTCCAGCTTCGTTATCTCCTTGGGAAGTCGGTTCCATTACAATATATATATTACCATGGTAAGTACCCATTATATTCGAATCAGTTAACCCAACAAAGGAAGAAGCACCAATAGCAGAGACACCAATTTCAATTCTGATTAATATCGCTCAAGACTGCAGGACCAACAACAAAGGAAGCATCCTCGCCTGGCGCAAATACAGATAAAGAGCATGTGGGTTACCCCATTACAGATGGAGATAGAGACCTAGCTTACCCCATGAAGCCAATTGACCAAGAAGCCACTGCAGCATTCGTTCTTGAATATAATAGCTCTGAGGTAAACTATATGTGCTTCTGATGCACATGGCTCCCTTTATATTTACTATCTCTACTGCTTTCACTAGGAATCATAAGAATTTACAACATTATACATCTAGTATAAAACCTATGCCTTTGTACAAACCTTTGCCTCTACGCGCTCAGATGCTAGTTTAGATGCTTGCTCTCGCTTTGATAGTGGTGCCATCCTACCTTAGAACCGATCAACTGATGGCTCCGCTCAACTGTGGAGCACTTAGATCATGCAATCACTTAGAGGAAGCATATTGCATGTTGTAAGAGCATGGAAGCGTATTGCATGTTGTAAGAGCGTGGGTGATTGGTAAGCATAAGAGACATTCCTAAAGGGTAACAATACAGTGAGGTGTTCAAGCCATTATAAACCTTCAAGTATTGTCTCTTGCACAACATTATAACCTCCTAGCCATGCTCTTTTATTTCTTTCCACTGCCAGAATAATATGTTATTCCCATGCTGTGTGGTTTTTTATCGAAGGCTTCTACATGCTCTCCTCCTCCACTCTGGGACCTGCACTCTCTGTCGATGAATCTCAAGGAATCAAAGAGAAGTTACTTTGTGGGATATCTTGGTTCAGTCATTTTTCTGAATAATAAGTCCACCACAGTTTTTAGTGTTAATATGTGTTGCAATAGGTTGTCATGGAATGTTTTTCATTCAATCTATATGGTTTTCCATCGCTAAAATATTGGATTCCAAATAATTTGAAAAAAACATTGCAAAATATTTGGATATTTGGATATAGTGAAGGGATATCGGCAATGAGTCGGGGTCGAGGTGTTGGAGAGGTGGCGAGGGTGAGTTTCTTATGTTACTTCTAATACACGCGGCCATTAACGTTGAAGCCACATCTACAAAGAGGGTAGTAATATCCATTGGACTATTATTAAAGATTTGTTATTAAAGCTTTTTCATTCAATTGGTGGCCTGTTATTAAAGCTTTGTCAGTCAATTGTTGCGGTGAGGTGGTGAAATGAGCATTGTCAGTCAGTTGGTGCAGTGAGGTGGTGAGACAACCTTCGTTCGATAAGGTGCAGGCGGTGGCTGCAACACGATCATTTGCAAGAATATCCCTCACTTAAGTGACATGAGTGAAAGAGATTCAATAAATTTACATTATCTAAGATTACAAACATGCATATGTAAACATTGGGAGCAAACTTAGGATATCATATATATATAAAGGATATCATGTAAACTTAGGATATCAGATATGTAAACTTAAACATCTAAAAAAAGAGTTCCACAAATGTAAACATTGGAAAAGGATATATAAACATCCGAAAAATAGTTCAACAATAAGAGGCCCATCTTATGGGCCAATAGAATCTTTAATAAAAGAAAAAAATATTATTAAAAAACAACTATTTTACTTTCCCTATGTATAACTTTGAGGAAAACAAAAAATAGCTTTAGTCAAAGAAAAGTAATCGAAAGTCAATGTTGAAGCAAACACTAGAGTCTTGGTCTTCGGCAGAGACTAACAAGGAGTCTTACTTAAAACAATGTGTGTCAAGTAGGCATCGAAGATATAAAAGAATAACGTGGATCATTTATATACACAAATCATATTAACATTTAAAAAAAAATGTATGTCAAGTAGGCATCAGAGATATAAAAGAATAGCGTGGACCATTTATATACACAAATCATATTAACATTTATTTAATATCCAGATCCATTATGAGCCTTCTAGATTTTCTCTCATCCACATCCATATCCACTACAACGATACAATAAAGCTAATTTTTTGTTTTCTTTTTCAACACTATCAAACATACATTCATTAGCAAGTTGAATAAGAGTCACATTAAACAATGTTTTACAACTACTATTACATTTTTTATTTATCAATTATATATTCTACATCTTTGAAGATTATGTAGGGAATCTATACACTCCATAGAAGGGTCTCTTATTAGGGGCCATCATCAAATGCCTAGCTTTCTCCCGTGTAGTCATCACAAAAACAACTCCACCAAATCCAATTCCCACTCCCAAACCCAATGCAAATAGCAAGACTCGCTCATCTAGTTGATGTAGCCAATTTGATCCCATTGTAACCTTTGTAGTTCCCATTACTCATGTCACTTTATTTTCCTTGCATAGTGGTAAAGGAATGTCACACAAACACTTATTATTTTCATATACAATGACATCCCACATGTCAACAAATTGAGTTCATGTTGGGATTGACCCACATAGGTTATTAGATGAAAAGTTGAAAGATCCCAACATGGATAATTCTGATAGTTGTTGAGGAATTAATCCAATCAAGTTATTTACAGACAAGTCCAACTCCTCTAAAGTAGATATCTGACCAAGAGATACAGGGATTTTCCCTTCCAATTGGTTGTGTGATAAATTCAACAATCACAAACTATGCAATTTCCCATGTTTGTAGGTATTTCCCCCATAAATTTATTGCTAGACAAGTCAATCATTATATTTGTTAGCAATACATAGCTTAATGTATATTGATATCATTTCATATCAATGTCCACCTCTTCATATAATTTGGTTGAACTTAGTTGTGAAGATCCATTAATTTGAAATCCTTGTAATGTGACAAGATTGGATAGTATTCTTCCACTAAATTTATTGTTGGATAATTCCAACACTTGCAAGTTGGTGAGATTTGTGATCCATTGAGGAAGAACACGTTGGATATTATTATAACCGTTACTTAAAACTTGTAAGTTGGGAAGAAAAACCAAGTGTTGAGGGAGTGTACCTGTGAATCCATTTCTTCTTAAATACAACAGTTGAAGTTGGGTACAGTTGAATAAATATTGTGGTAGATCCCCAGAAAAATTATTTGAATATGCAAAGAAAATTTGCATAGAAAGTGGAAATGGTATCTCCAAATTTCCATGAAACAAATTGTTGGACACCTTCAACCTCCATAAGTTGGTGAAATTATTTAAAGTTCATGGTATTATACCCGAAAAAAAGATTGTTTCTCAATACCAAGTTAGACATATATTGAAGATTTCCAATACACTTAGGAATGGATCCTTGTAACATGTTTTCTGAAAAATCTAAATATACAAGCCAAACTAACTCACAAAAACTTTTAGGAATATAGCCAGAAATATTGTTTCTTGCTATTGATAGTGACACGAGATATTTTATCTTTCCTATTCTTTTCGGAATTGTACCTATGAAATTGTTATTATCAATTGAAACATCTTCTAGGTTGACCAAATTGCAAATTGCTTGAATTGTATCTGTGAAATTATTGTCAAAGAGATCAATCCATAAGAGGTTGGTCAAATTGAAAATTTCTTGAATTGAACCTGTGAAATTGTTGTGATCGAGGGAAAGCTCAAAAAGGTTGGTCAAATTGCCAATTGCTTGAATTGTACCTATGAAATTATTGTTAGAGATTAAAATCCAGTTGAGGTTGGTCAAACAACCAATGGCTTCCAATAAGCTCTCGGTGAAGCCATTGTAACCTAGATATAAGTCGGTCAAGTAAATCAAGTTGTCAATGGAATTAGGTATGCTCCCAGTGAGGTCATTGTAACCTAGATTTAAGTATGTCAAGTAAGTCAGGTTGCTAATGAAACTAGGTATGCTCCCACTGAGGTTATTTAAAGAAAGGTCTATGCCGGTCAATTTAATCAAGTTGGTAATGGATTCATGTATGATCCCAGTAATATTATTTAGATGATTACCATGGTGCCACTCAGATGATTCCCTTTGAGGTGGCCTATGGTCAAAATCCCTCCTCCATATTATCTTACCTGCCTAGTGTCTCCAAGGTCTAGGAGGTGGAAAAAACCCTTACAGTTCGAGTTGGCATTCTTCACACTCTCAAATAAAATTTGGTCATGTCCATAATTGAATGAAGCAACAAGTTGATCAGTGTTGTTCCAAATTCCATTTTTCTGAAGGGGATTAAGTGTTTCTTCATCTACAACCATATAAGAAAGCTTCCCTTAAATAATACCACTACCAGAAGCTTTCTCCAAAGTTTTATGGCCCCTATACAATCATTACGTGCATGGAGATCATGGATTACAAATTACCCCTTCCCAGTCACTCTAAGCTCCATTTAATTTTTCATGTTTCTTGCTTAAATAAATTGATTGGATCCAAGTGTTAGATCCAAATTGGTTTCCTTGAGTTGGATGAAGACAGTTCTATTTGGTTGCAGCCACAAGTCATCCGTGCCCAATTTGAGTGCCATCTCTATCACCGCACAATTCAATAATATTTAATACAGTGGAAGGATACACAGCCTGAGGATGCCACAAGGGAGCCAACCACCATTCTGCAACAATTACCACATCTTAGTCAATGAAGACAAGGTTGTTATTTAAGTGGGAGGTCATGTTAGGGCCCTAACCTCCTTAACCCCTCAAGTAGATAGAATAATATGTTTTTCTATGTAATAAATTACATCATTAGTAAATAATTCCTATGTAATAATGTTACTAATTCCTATGTAATAATGTCAACACAACTATTGTAGGAAGACTTACTAGAAGGTTTTGCATCTAGAAAGTTCCTCCTCTAGAATGTTCTTAAGAAGATGGAAGTAGTATACATAGAAGTAGAATTCATTGGAAAGGTTGTAATGTGAAATGATTTTCACTTGATCTTTTCTCTATTGGAGGTTTCCCATCAAAGAGGCAAGTGAAAATTTCTTTCTAGAATTAATAAAGGTATCACATTTTGGTCCCTATTGGTATTGTCCTCATTTTTTTGTTTCCTTCTGGTAAAATATTTGATAATATTTGTGCTATGGATATGCATATTACTTTTTGGTACCTTACATGGGTATACTATCTTCATTTGGTGGAATTTTATTACAATAATGGGTACGAGGCATCATTGAATATGAGCCCATTTAAAGCCTTGTATGGAAGAAAATGCAACATGCCAGTGAGTTGGGATAACCTAATACAAAAAGTAGTTATTGGGCCATAATTTCTAAGGGAAATGGAAGAGAAGATGGTAAAGGTTGGATAGAATTTAAAGGTTTCACAAGACATGAAAAACATTTATGCAAATAAAAGCATGACATAAAAAAAATTCAATGTCGAAGAGCATATGTGTTATAGCAAGATTTTCCTCACCATTACTATCTTGCACAGAGGGACTTTTTTCATTTCCCTATGCAAACTTATCATCCCTTTTTGATAAATC
>SNQJ01S0014718.1:13181-30608 GCA_010110895.2 Picea sitchensis
CACTCTTGTGCTAGTCAGAACAATTCTCGGTTTTCTGACCACAAAGAATTGTGGATCCTCCTTCTTCTTAACTTCTGTAAGAAGTTCCTTCCCACTCATGAGAAGTAATTTGTTGTTTACTTCTGTCTTCACCTCTTTATCCTCAATTGGACACAACATATGAGTTCTCCCATTCCTCTCCAGGGTATATGTAATTCTTCTCCCATCATGAATTACATTTATATCATACTGCCATGGTCTACCCAACAATAAATGACAGACATCCATAGGAATAACATCACATAAGATTCTATCGTTATATCCTCCTATCTTAATGTCAACTAAGCACTGTTTGGTGACATTTACCTGATGTCCCTTCTATAGCCATGAAACTTTGTATGGACATGGGTGATCAGTTGTCTCCAGCTCCAGCTTTTCTACCATCTCAGTTGAAACGAGATTATCTGTGCTTCCACTGTCCACGATGACTTTGCACACTCTATCCTTGGTCTTGCAAGCAGTCCTAAAAAGATTGTTCCTCTGCGTTGGATTCTCCATATCCTTCTCTGGAGTCAAAAGGACTTTCCGCATTACCAGCGATCTTCCGCACTCAGCGTATTCTGCCTCATTACCTCGCCTCTGTGCCTCGACGATGTGAGATTCTCCAGTTTCTTTCTTTTTCTCTGGAAACTCGAATGACTTGTGCCCATTTTTCCCACATGTGAAGCATGTGATGACTCCACCTCTTCCTCTTCCTCTACCTCTGGTACAAGGAAATCTATCATTATCAGCATATCCTCCTCTTTGTTCAGTATGTTGTTCTCTTTGCTCAGCATATCGCCCTCTCTGTGAACTTCCTCCTCTCTCTGTCTGAGTTTGATGTTTCTTCCAGTCATCCTTGGGTTTCTGGTATTTATCTTGGGAAACCGATTTTCCTTTGGGCTGACTTCTGCCTCTGCCTCTGCCTCTCTGACTTTGTTTACGGCTTAGCTTCTCCTCAGCTTTCAGAGCCAATTGGTATGCATCCTCCACCGTTCGGATGGTCGCCAAATTTAGTTCATCCTGAATTTCATACCTCAGGCCATTCATATACCTGGCCACCTTTTTGTCATTTCTTTCACAATGACCTACTCTAATATTTAACCTGTAAAATTCCTCAGTATACTCCTTCACTGTCATCAACTTCTGTCTCAGTTTCTGCATCCTCCTGAACAGAGAAATTTGATAGTCCCTGGGAATGAATTTTGCCTTCACCTTTGCAATCATCCTGTCCTAGCTCTTAATCTTCTGCTTGCCTTGGCAATGCCTGTCAGCTTGCAGTTCATCCCACCACAATGTTGCATGTCCTTTCAATCTTGTGACGGCATGTCTAACCTTCTTTTCATCTTCGATATCTTCATAATCGAAGTAAGTGTCAAGAGCTCTAATCCAGTCTAGCAGCTCTTCTACATCCAGACTCCCTTCATAAGCTGGAGTGTCCATTTTTGTTTTCGAACTCATCCGAGCGATAGCCTTAATTAAACGCTCATTGGCTGCATATTTTTCTGGGATTTCCTCTTCTGCATGTCCAGCATCACCTTCATCTTCGGATTCACTGATATCTCCCGCATCATCATTTCGCCTTTGTCTTATCTCCATGTCCTCCATTCTTGCACGAAGATTTCGCATTCCTCTCTCCACGTCTAGATTCTGTACTTGCCTACCTCTGTCTCTGGACAATTCCCTTTCTCTGGATAGTTCCCTTTCCTCCTCTGGATCGGGTGATTGTCTACCTCTTCTCCTTGGCGGCATGGTGTGTTCTCCTTTTCTCTGCTACAAAAAGCAAAGAAATTTTCTATGCTCTGATACCACCTGACGCAGTTGCGCCCAATCCACCTTCACGTCTTCTCACAGGACCTTCTTCCTCTCGGCCCGAAGAATTTGAAGGTTCTTCTATCTCCCTATCCGGATATCTGCACCCACAACATCTGTTCCGAGGTATCCCCTTTACTACCGGGAGATCCTGCTAAATCTCATTGTCTTGTGAGTTCGTGACTTAAACCCTCCAAGCCTTCCTTTCAAATTTTGCGATACCCGATCTAGCGATACGGGTATAGCTCCTTCCACATGCAACCGTGGGATAGACTTAATGTTAGCGCCTCTCGCGACTTCGCAACCTCGTGACCTCGCCGGTTGAACCGTCGAATTTTCACCCTCCTAGTCCGCGAGTCTCCGAGATACGCGGTCCCACCTTAGGCTCTGCCATGCGTCATCCACAAGAATCTCGGCTCCTCGGCACTTCGCGACTCGGCGTTCACACGAGTCTCAGATCCTCGGCACTTCATGAATCGTGAATCCTCTGTGCCACCTGTATTCCACTCGCGCTCCGCTATGGCCCACACTACTCCAGCTGTCGGGATATCACTATCTCGCAACCTTGTGATTCCCGTGACCAAGTTTTCGGATCTTTTCTTGCGAGGTCCCGAGACATGATCCCCCGCTTAGATCCAATGGTCTTCCTGTACTCCAGATCCAACGACTGTCCTTCTCTCGCCACCTCGCGACCTCGCAACTTGGAGTACCCAATGTTCGGGCTCTCACCCTGTGAACTCTCGAGTTCGTGAGATCTCTCGATCTCTCGACACCTGTCCCCTCAGATGGACGGCTCCCAATATCTCGCCACTTTTCCACTCGCAAAACCAAAGGTTTCCCTTTCTATCCTCCAACGTCCGAGTCTACGAGATGAGGATCTCCTTACACGTGTCCTCCACAACGAACGACTCTGATCTTATGGCGTCTCGCAATCTCGCTACTCTGGCTGCACAACTTTTGGGGCTTCAACTCATGAGTCCTCGAGACACGAGATCACGTGTAGATCCGACGGCTCCCGTGATTCTGAACCGATGGTCCTACCTCTCCTGAGCTTCAGATTCTTGGAATCTCCTCGCTGTAACCTCCTTGCACCTCTGCAAGATCTGACAGTCCTTGGAATCTCGCGAAATCTCTTCAGAAGATTTCGACCGTCCGTTCCTCCTTTGGTAATCCTCACAAAAAGAAATAAGTGCTTCCTTCCCGAGATTCCTTCGCCGTTTCGTCAACCTGCAACGCTTCTCTCTAGCTTCAACTTCAGTCTTTAAGAGGAACCTTTGCACGCACTCCTTGCGGAAAATCTTCAATCACGTCTAAGTGTTGAAGTTCTCCTGGCCCTGCGCACACCTGCAACAACAGTCTTTTCAATACTTCGCTCAATTTCACGACTGAGACTCTCTTCCCTAGCCTGCGCACTCCTTGCACAACTTTAACAACTCACTTTCACTTCTGAGGGGTTTGAGAACAAGAGTTAACTCCTGAGCCTTCTGTCAACGCACTCCTTGCGGACAACTTCAACTGCACTCCTTGCAGGAATCTTTGCTCAAAGGGAGAAACAATTGTAACTCACTCCACTTCCTCTCATATTTCAATCTCGACACATGAGATCATACACACAGCATAACAACAATGCATAACAGGAAGTAATATTCATAAGCAGAGCATTTAACACACATACATAGAGAATAACACAACAACCATGAATCTGAATCAACTCCTTCTATTAATTCAAGATCTGTACATGGGTGTTCTTCTACAACCCTTTGTTGTTCTCCTATGCTCTAGAATCTTCTTACTCCTATTCTGATCATAATACAATAATACAATAATACAATGAGGGTGTCTATATTCGGTTTTCCCTCTTTCCTTCTAGAACTGTCTAATCTAAGAATTCAATTCTATCTACCTGCAACTACTACTATAAATGCCTCTGTCTATCTTAGACGAGAGCGTATGGCTCGAGGTCTGATTACATTTCTCCCAAGGCGCCAAATTAAATGATCTCATTTATGTTTGCGCATCAACTTCAAGGGAAAATTTAAAATTCAAAAACTTGCGCTGGACGTCTTCCAGCTGGCTTCTGCTTCCACGTTGGTTTTGCTTGTCGTGAGGGATACTCTTGCATCAATTTCCTTTGTCAGAAAGGTACGAAATTTGAACTCATATGATGTATTACATAGAAGAAAACTTAGGATCATACTTGTTCTAAGGACATTGATTGAAAATCATATTTAACTTTAGAGATGATGATTTTTACTTGATAACAAATCAACTTGAACTTTGTAGATGATAAACTATACTTGAAATTTGATGATGATTTATTATTGTTATAAGGACATTTAAGTACACCACACATGGATAATACAGTGTACACATTGCATTATGATATAAACTATGACCATTATACATCCATATATATTTTTCATCGATTTTAGTTGTTAAACCATAATCTCAAACCATTAAAATAAGGAATAGTTTTATGATCATTTATAACCATAATAATTATATTTTTAGTTATATAATATGTAGTTACAAATTTTTTTTATATAAATATTTTTAAACATATAAAATTTTTTAATATATAAAAAAATAAAAACATAGTTTATTCATATTATTTTATTAATAAATATTTTTAGAAAACTAAATATAAAAATTGCAATCTTTTTCAAGATTAAAGATATTTACAAATTTACAATGTTTCTTCAAAATTACATATATCTACAATTCAAGTGGATTAAATTTAAATTATTATTATTTAAATTGATTTATTATTATTATAAAATAAATCATAATACAAGTAACTCTAATTATAACTCTAATAGGAATAACCCTAACCATAGTCTAGCCCTAATAGGAATAACCCTAACCATAGTCTAGCCCTAATTGTAACTCTAATAGGAATAACCCTAAATATTACTATGTATTAATGTGCTTATTAATAAAATTTTATTAATATTATTATTCATAACTATAATATTATTATGTATTAATTTACTTATTTATAAAGTTATATTAATATATAAATGTAAATTGTTACAATAACATTTATATATAAATGTAAATTGTTACAATAACATTATATATAAGTGCAAATTTTAAAACAATTGTTTATTAATTTGAAACCACCATGATAATAATTAATTTGATTGAAATAAATCGTATCATATTGTGTAGCATCAAAAACTGATATTGTAATAATTAATTTGATTCAAAGAAATTGTTTCGTGTAGCATCAATTGACCAAACCACTAAGAATTTAGTGGTTTGGTCAATTGATATGGGAGGAGAATTTGAACAAACAAGTGAAATGCAAATTCAGAATTATATATAATTTCCGCCTCTCCTGGACCGTTAAAGGAGCTCATACAAAAAAGCTTGATTCCCTNAATTTGATTCAAAGAAATTGTTTCGTGTAGCATCAATTGACCAAACCACTAAGAATTTAGTGGTTTGGTCAATTGATATGGGAGGAGAATTTGAACAAACAAGTGCAATGCAAATTCAGAATTATATATAATTTCCGCCTCTCCTGGACCGTTAAAGGAGCTGATACAAAAAAGCTTGATTCCCTTCCAAAAACGCTAACGGATAAATCCCTTAGGTCTCCAACAAAATCTTGATCCGCTTTTGTAAGAAATCTCCCAAGAAATCTCTTACCGTTTCTCAAAGTTTGAAAGCTCTGATGACTTTGAATATTAATGACAACACGATGATATCTAGGCCGAGTCACCCTCGTTAGGTATCGTTTTCCATGCGTGTAATGCTCCAACGTCACCCTCAACTATCTATGGGTAGTAGAACACAACAAATATGTGTTGTCATGGTGTGACTTGGGAAGATCCTAGATATCAATTACCATTAAGGATGTGATTTCTCAGTTTTTTCGAGATAATTAAGGATGCTTGTTTTTTTTTGTTTTTTTTAATTTATGTGGGGTAATAATTGTCCATAACTTATTTTGTAGTGTTTTAGAACATGTTTTACAACTATTAAATTTTTTTATATCATAGTGGTTGTGAGGATTATTTTGTAGTGCTTTGGAATAGATTTTACAATTATTAAATTTTTTATGTCATAGTGGTTGTGAGGATTGGTGAATTGTAGTGTATAAGTATCAATAAACAAATATATGCTAAAGAGGGTGTTCAAATAGGTGCTTCCTCCTCTTTTTAACTAACATAGTGGTGATTGGTTGTAGGGTAACATTTTCCTCCTTCATCTATGCATAGATGATTTGTGAATATTTGAGATGGGCGTTCCCCTCCCTCTTTTCGAGGTTGAGATGATTAAAGGAATCAAAAGGACAACAATTCAATTATCTAAGATGATTTGTGGATAGCAATTCAATATCTAAAAGATTATTTGAGGGACGACAGAGACATCAATGCATTTGTAGGTCATTTGTATGCATATGGGTATTTGACATGATTTGAGGGATTACAAACACATTAGTGGATTTGTATGACTACATGGATAACAACATGGTGTAGGGATTTGAGATGATCAAGGGATTACAAGCACATTATTACTTTTTTATGCCTATGGGTATCTGAGATGGGCCGATGGGCCTTCCTCTCTCTCCTCTATGTGTTGAGATGATTTGAGATTATAGGGTATGGATATGGGTATTTGAGATGATTTAAGGGATTATAGGGAAATCAATAGATCTATACGCCATTTCTATCCATGTGGGTATTTGAGATGATCTGAGGGATTATAAGCATGTTGGTGGATTTGTATGCCTACGAGAATTTGAGATGATATGAGGATGTGGGTGTTGTGCCCAAGGGATTATAGGCACATTGATGCATTTAGATCTATCATTTGTCATGTTATTAGAATATAGAAATATCTGTTATGTCTTGGTGCTAGTTTTGAAGATTAAAATTCAAATACACCTATAGTGTGGCGTCCTGGAATATGTTTTACGATTATATAGTCTCCTTCTCTCCTATCCCAAATTGGTTGTGAGGGATGGTCATCCAGAACATATAAGCCCCAATATACCATGATCCTTATGTCAATGAGGGTGTCCACATAGGTAATAGCCCGCTATAACTAACATAATAACATTCATAATACTTTTCTTGATGTTATGCCAATTAAATAATTTTAGCCTAATGATAAGCATGTCATTTGTATGCACGTAGATACTTTGGATGATCCAAGGGATTGTATGCATGTTCATGCATTTGTATTCCTACCACTATTTGAGATGATATGAGGGGGATTATAGTCATGATAGTGCATTTGTCTGCTTGTTGGTATTATATTTGGTATGACAAGCACATCGATGCATTTTTACGTTGCGGGTATTAGAGATTATCTAAGGTATTATATTGACATTGATGCATTTGTATGCCTAAAGGTATTTGAGATGATCTAAGGATCATTCCATAAATAGATTGTGAGTGGGTGTTGTGTTTGAGGGATTATAATCACATCAATGCATTTATTTCCTTGCAAGTATTTGAGATGACAAGAATGTCAATGTATTTATATGCTTGCAAGTATTTGAGATGGTATGGGGGATCACAAGGATGTCAACGCATTTTCATTGATGTAGGTATTGGAGATGATCTTAGGAACTTTTTTCATTGGGTTGTAAGTAGGTGTTTCGTAATGGCTAAATGCCTCCATAATGAGATAACAATCTTTTTGGTTTAATGTATACAAGCTACTTGTTGAGAACATTGACACTAGGGGTTGTTATATACACCCTTTGGAAACTCCTCTCAAGATTAGACTGATTTAGGGTTAAACCCATTTACTCATTACATTAGATTGGTATTAGATCTTGGGTATATTTCTTGGATCTTTTGGGTCAAGGGATTTTGAAGAATTGAAAGAGGAGGAGAAACATGCCAATTGTAAATTGTTGTTTTGAAGAGAAACATGAATAAGGAGTTCTCTTGCTGATGTTAAGATATATCTTAGAGGAAGAACTATTTGTATGCTTTGAGGAGCATCAGGTTGCACTAATGTGTATTGTAAATACCCATGGGTATTAAATTGTATAGATAATGGCATATTAAGAACAAGAATTGCATGTAGAATAATTTATGGAGAATGATTCATAGTTAGTATCTTGTTGAGAATCCAAGGAAAGCATGGCTACAAGAGGTATCAATAGTTTATGAAGAACCCTCTAATATTGTTCAATATGGAAGTGGACGTTGAAATATTCTATTTAGTCAATACAATTATATTGAATCAATGGATGTCATGAGTTAAGTGGGGTAGAAGATGACAAGTGCCAACGTTGCAACGATTAGAAAGGATAAAGACACCAAAGAAACCAATGATGGAGAATACGAAGGAGAAATAAGACACTATAATTGATTGTAGGGGGGAGATGAAGAGATGAATTTGGGAGAAATAATTTCTCTCATGTTACCCAAAGAGAAAGTTGATATGAAAGGGAAAACATGTTTTCCAATAGAAATGGACATGGGAGAAATGAATTTTCACCTAGTGACAAGTGATGCACTTGAGGAAAAGTGCATGAAGATGTAGGCAGAGCATGTAGATGAATGTATGTTTGATGAATTTACATATGTAGAAAATATGGATAGCCCAACAAACTTAGGATATTGAGTGCATTGGAAGCTCAAGGGAAAAGGGTTCCATTGATAAAGACAATGTTGATGTTGTTGCAATAGAAGTGGAGGTTCATACGCATCACTTACATCGAATCTAGATGCCAAGGAGAGAATGTTGTGAAGAAATATAATAAAAGAAACAATTGCAATAACATGAGAATGTGTTAAAGATGTGAGATTGAAGATGAAATACCTGCACTAATTATGATTCTCCTAGTTGATTATGATGTTAATAATACATCTTAGGCTTCCACGATCTTTGAAATTATCCATAAAATATTCACAAGAACCCATATAAAAGAGTATTAACTCAAATCAAGACATAAAGAGTCAAGGAAGATAATTTTGAATCTTGTGTTATTAATAATGTTTATGTAGTGATGGAATTAACTTGGCAGAATTAAGTCAACTTCTTATTTAATGATTTTTTTTCTAGGTTACAAAGCCTAGGGAAAACCATTTTGTACGTCCTCCCATTTTGAGGAAGATATCCAAGGTAAACCATAGAATCATCAAGGCACAAGGATGGTCAATAAAGGCTCAAATCCATTACAATAATATACTCATTAAGAGATTAACATGTCACTTGTAGGAATTGAAAGTGGTTGTGGAGAATAACAATCATTCCTCCCAACCATCTGATCTGAACCCATTTGAAAATTTATTAATAATTTAAAAGTTATAGCTATATGAATGTTGGTGTTGTTGTTAGTGATTTGTATTATTATTGCTTGTGTTGTGATTACTACTATTAAAATGAGTCATTTTGATTCTTTATTATAGTGATGAGATCTAGTTACTACACACCTCCCAACTACCATATGTATTTAAATTATGAGGATGCTTGAAAATATTGATTCCCTCTCTAAACTTGTGTTTAGAGTACTTATCAATTTTTGCAAGAACCTTCATATTTTCAAGACATAATTAGTTCTTAGTATTGTGGGAGTGCTCAACAAGGGTAGAGGTGCATAAGCGATCCAACTTGATGCCAGCTTCAAGATTCTTAATCCTTAATTGAAAATATCAACTAGTCTCGCCAATGTATGATTTTCCATAGAATCAAGGGATCTCATATGCCCCTTTGTGACAATGTGGATAAATTGGGTCTTTTATTGATTTCATATTTCCTATAATGTGCCTATTTGGAGGTTTGAAATCGATGATGATTTCCTTCGTTTTTGGGATTATGGAAATTTTATCTATATTACATGCTTATATAGAAGGACCAATTTTGAGGTGTCTTATTCCCTATTTCAAGGTCTAGTTTTGGCATTCTAAATCATCTCCCTCACTTTCTCTTCCTTATGCCCATAATTCTTGAATATGTGAAGAAGGTTATCTCTTTCTTGATCAAGGTGATCATGATCAGATATTCTAAGCAGTCTAGTGCACATAGTGCTTATGACACCCAACTTTTCAGCTAGGTGATGATGTGAGTCCACATCAAGTTATTGCTCAGTGTAGCCAACCAAGGGGTTTCCTTCCTGAACACTTGGTGGGATAATGTTAAATATTGTTTGTTGGTTACCCTCACATTAAGAAACTGGATACACCCATTTTCCCTGATCTCCATGGTGAATTGGATATGTTTTGATTGGTTGTTTAATTGATGAAAAAATATATCGAATTCTTCCCTCCCATGGGGCTAGATCACATTTTTATTGGCAATGTACCTTTTCCAATCTTTGGGTTTGAGAGGTTACAACTATATGGATTTAATTTCAAAGTATTCCATGAGAAGGTTTGACACTATTGGGGACAGTGGTAAACCCATGGCTAGTCCACTATTCAACTCATAGAACACACCAAGGAAACTAAAGAGTGTTAATTAGATGAAGAAATATATCAACTTGGTAGTGAAAGGAGTACAATCCTTATTTATGGCCTCCATAGCTTCATCAAGGGGGATCCTTGTAAACAAAGTGACCACATAGAAACTAATGATCTAATGTCATGTGGCTTAAGAGTAGTTTCCATCGCCATATCAAAAATCCACTTGAATCCTTTATGAAGGATTTTATTTTACCTACAAGAGGCTTCAAGTCTCTAGCTAAGAACTTGGCCAATTCATACATCGGTCATGTTCACAATTGATCTTAGAGGGATGCCATTTTTATAGTTTTTTGCTAACCCATAAATCCTGGGGATGATGGGGCAACTAGGGGTTAGTTTATTTTTGGTATGGGCATCTAGGTGGGATTTCTTAATGGCCTTCTTGACCTCATTGGTGACCTTATTTAAGGTATTTCTAGTTAGATTATTATATTTCTCGCTTGTAGAGATTTGTTCAATCATCTTATTATGGTAATCTAGTTTATTCAAGATCGTTTTATCCCCTCCCTTGTCATATTTAAAAATGACAATATTCTCATTAGTCCAAAGCTTATTTAGGGCCTCAAAATCATGTTTTTTAATAATAATTTTACGAGGGTTTATTTTGTTAGTATAATATCCACGTCTTACTTTATTTCTTCCTTAATACTATCTAGCATTAATTTAATTCCATGATCAATGATACACATGATTTCTTGTATTTAGACTCTGATGTGATGGAAAACCTTAGGCCCTTTTTCAATGCATTCATCATGGTGTCATCTAAATCCATGGATATATGACAATTCTATTATGGTTTTCCTTGACTTTAAGTTTCCTATGTTTTGTCTCATACAACTGTGAAAAAATATTAGTAAGTTTTCCCTTGGAAGCTATACCAATTCTCGATGCATTGAGGGTGGCATAAGCATCAACTTTACACTGGACATTTAGTTGGATAGAATTAGACAATCTCAAAAGTAGGTTGAATGAATTCCTTGGAAGTATTCTCAGATATACGCTTGATATTCTATTCTCACCATGGACAAGCTCCATGATAAATCTATTAAATTAATTATCATTCCATCTACTACAAATTTGATGAGTGACAACAATGAAAATTGGGTTCACATTATTCTCTTTCCAAAGTTTTAGCTGAAGATCCAACCCAAAGGTCCTGTCATTGAATGAGATCCCACCACATGTTCAGAACCACTTGGTTGACAACAACTGTTGTACAAAATCTCCATTTAATTAGGCAATATCATATTCAATGCGCACATGTTGGAATGATTTTATCCATAAAATTTAAATAATGAATCCTATCTCTTGTGAAAAATATATAAATCTTAATATATCTTAAGCCTGCCGATGGAATTCGATACTTCCACCCACATCAAAAATGGTTTCCTTTTCTGTCATCTGGGTACTAACATTTTTTCGGGTAAGTCATTCTGATAACTCCACTTTGTTAATTTTTCTCTAAGAGAAAGTAGCCATTATGTTGAGGGATAAGAAAACCTCCTCTAAAGAGTATTCTACCAAGTTGTCTAGACATTGCTTTGATATGATTCAAAAATCATCTTCCCAAATCCATCCTTTCATTGATAACTTCTCCAAGGTAGCTACCCATGCTCTCCAATACTCTTCCCCCTTCCAACTAATAGAACCAACCTTTGGTCAATTCCTACAGAAATAGGAAGGAACTCTATACTATGGTTCCTCAAACATATCCATTTCTTGAATTTGGTAATGTATGTGATATTTGTTTTTACCTTTTAGCTTCCTTTTTCATGTCTTTCAAACACACCCAAGAAATTTTTGTCATCACTTCCAAAACCATATTTTCCATTCTAAACACTCCACTCAGCATGCCATTATTTCCCCCCAAGATTTAAAGGATTAGGTACCTCATATTTTTTGATGATCATAGAGGAGATCCAATATTCAATTTATTTCCAACTCAGATCCCATATTTGATCCAACCTACCCCATGAAGGATACAAACTTTTCTAGATGGGTCAAAGAGTATGTTCCCTCATTTACTTAATATTGGGGAGAGAATGTGATTTAATGGTTGATGAGTCCACATTTTCTATCCTATATATTTTCCATGATCCCCAGAATCATATTCCATATATAAGATAGGATTGTCCTCCCAAACTATCCAAACATATCTCTCTCTCAAATCCACCCCCTCTCTCCCTTCCTCCCACCCTATCTCTCTCACCCCTTTTATCCACCCCTAACCCCTTCCTCTATTTTCAAACTGTAGTTGGTTGGTAGCCGCTGGTGCATAGGGTCCTTATTTGCTTACACATACATGTGGTGCATCCTTTCTTTGAAATGTGTAATATCCTTGTAGGTTTCCATTGTCTCATCTATGATTCAAAGTGTATGTTCAATTATATACTTGATATTATCAAAGTATACAAAAAATTTAACATTATTTTATTTTTTCCTCCTTTTGTTTGGCGTATGCCATAAGTTGGCATACCATGCAGCCATACTACCTCTATTGTTTGTCCCCATGAGTTGGTAATATCCTAGTTCCTACCATCCTACCAGTGTAATAAAAATCAACAACCATGCATAATGAAATTTAGTACCCCTCTCCTAGGCCTCGATATAGTCTGTCAAAAATTGATTGACCAAGAAGGTGGCCCAATTCATTTGTACCCCTTCTGAACATTTTTCTGTGGATGTGATTATCGTTGTCAGTACCTTGTCCTTACGACACTTGTGCAATAATTTCCAGGGCAATACCTGCATCACAAACTGAACAATTTCAGCGTTGATGTTCATGACATCCAATACCATTTTCCCCTTGAATGTGTAAAACTTCTCCTCCATGGCTTCTAATAGGGATATATCCCCTTCTTTGTTGAAAAAATATGTTGGATCCTCTCCTACTTTTGGTATCCCTGTGGTTCGTGCAATCAATGCAACATCAATTGATATTGGTGGTTTAAACCACAATGTAACCCCATGGATGCAACTGAGTAGTAACCTAAAACAAGGATTTATTTTTAGGCTATGTCCAAAGTGTGGAATCTTCAATAGGTTTAGGAGTCCCAACTTCTCGAGTTTGGTTGCCCACGTTTGTGTTTCCAACAATATCTCTCATGTGCCCAGTACATTCTTAGCACACAAGTACTTTTCCCTGTCCATCTCAAGAAACTTCTACTTTCCTATGATATCATGTTCCAAAAACTTGAGGGTGGTAACCTTGTCGAGCATGTATCCTTCCACATTTTCACCACATGGGATTGGTGATGTTTTGAATATGAATTTACCATATGTTGGTACTTTGACTTGTGGCGCATTATCTTTCCTTGGTGGGATATAATCAATGTAGAATCTTTCTTGTGAAGCTGAAGCCAAAGCTCCAGGTATTTCCTCCACCTCTGGTGCACCTATTGGTCATTTTGATTACTTTCGTGTCGCTGCTGATGGTGCTCCAAATTTTTCTAGGGCCATTGCTTTGTATAAAAGGTGGCTTTACGTGCTCTACGTGTGTGTTGGTGCGACTGTAGTTTGGCTCTGAGTCACATTGGTTTTCTTTGGTTCATTCTCACTTGCATGCAACTCTGAGTAACAATGATTCCTTCTTGGCGACCCTCAACTAATTTTTTGGATTCTTGCCAAATGTTCATGTATCTTGACACCTTAACTCATTTTTGCAATCCATAAACACGGTTGATGAATGGTTAAATAAATGTGGATTTATTACCAAATCCATCAAGTGATTCTTTCCTCGTACTACCAATCTGTCATGATTTTCAGTGGCTTATACAATTTAAGATTATACAGTGTCTTTATGACCTGTCAATACCGCTTTGTAGTCGTTTTTTCCTTTCTTTAATTCCTTTTAATGGTGTTGTCATTACAAAACTTTACAATTGTTCTTTCTTTTGCATTTGTTTTCTTTGCAATATTTTTCTTCTGTATTTTATTTTCATAATTGGCATAATTCTATCCCGATGCACGATACTATTTCCTTCTACGCAATTTTTTATTCCTTGTACTCTATAATCTTTTTTTTTTCTATATCTACTCATTATTTGATTTTATTCCTTTTTCTACTTTTTATTTATTTTTTTGTGTTTTTCCTCCCTACTATAGTACAATTACTATGATACATGTGTTCTGGTACAACCTATATTACTACACATACTGTTGATCATATCTATAGAGATTCAACCAAGTTCCATTCACCATTCCTCCAAGGACTTCTCCATTTAGGGTTTCCAACCGTGCAACACTTGTCTCTGTTACATGTTGAATCATATAGGGTCCTATCCAATGCATTCAAAACTTCCTTGGATGTTTCATAAACTTACTTTCATAGAGTAATACTAAATCTCCCACTTGGAACTTATTTTGTTTAATGTGTCTATCATGCCATGCCTTCTCTCTTGCCTTCTGAACTTGCTAATAGAAACCTGCAACATATCAATCTTCCTCAAGTTGTACCAACTATGAAAATATCTCCTCTATTGCACCAGATTCTAAAATACTAGTGATCGATGCAATGCACATACTAGGTAAATTAAACTCCATTGTCATCATTGCTTCTTTCCCATAGACCAACCTGAAAGGTGTATATCCTATCAAATTTTTAATTGTATTCTTGTAAGCCCATAAAAGTGTAGGAACTCTTAGGTCTCAATCATCTCTCCCCATGTTTCAGATCTTTTTCAAAGCATTCTCCATGATTTTATTGAAATCTTCCACTATCCCATTGCCCTGAGGATGATACACTGTACTCTTTTGATGATGAATTTGAAACTCCTCAGTCAATGTTACAATTGTCTTATTTAGAAAGTGTGTTCCTTGATCACCGAGTAATATGCGTGGACATCCAAATCATGTGACTACATTCTCAAACAAAAATATTGCAACAGTCTATGTAGTTTAGAATGTCACTAGTTCTTCTTCTACCCATCTTGTAAAATACTTTGTTGCAATGATTACATACCTTTCTCCCAATATTATTTCTTGTGGTATGATCTCCCCACAAATTCTATGGCCCATTTATCAAATTCTAGCAAGGTAACCTGTGGATTTAAAGGAATTTCATCCCTCCTTGATGGCTTTCCCACTCTTTGAAATACATCACATGAATGGAAATATTCCTTAGGATCTTTGTGAAGTGTGGGCCACCAGAGCCCTGCACAAAAAATATTTTGTGCAATCTCTTTACCTGCATAATGTCCTCTTGCAATCCCCTCATGCACTTATGTGAGTATCATCGGTCTTTCATGTTCCATCACACATTGTCTCAATATTCGATCTGCACTCAACTTGTATAAATTCCCTGCAATCAACTCATAATCTACTACTTTTACTACAAATTGTTTATTTTTCACCACTGTCATCTCTTATGGGGTCATTCTGGTAGTTAGAAACTATACGATGTCTGAGAATTAATCATCAACCATTTTGACTGCAAATAGTTGTGCATTTGGGAAATTGTCATCTAAATTTCCTGCATCTTCTCCTGATAGTATGCACGATACATGACCTAGTCCTGCATTCATCTTCCTTGGTTTCACCAAAAGCTAAAAGTCATATTTCCTAAACAACAACATCCATCTACATATTCTCCCCCCCCCAACGCTAGTTGGTTCACTGAGTACTTTAGTGCAAAATGGTCTGTATACATCTTAAAGTGAGATCCCAATAAATAATGTATGAATTTATGTAGAGCATATACCATTTCCAATCCTTCTAGTTCTATAGTGGTGTAATTCTTCTCTGCTATGGAAATATTCGTACTTGCAAATGCAATTGGGTGATCTATGTCTCCCTCCTTTGGTTGAGATAGTACTATTCCCAAAGGTATCGACGATGCATCTACATGAACATGGAACTTGCCCACATCTGGAAAGATCAAAATCAATGTTGTCGCTAGTTTTTTCTTTAATGAATCCAAACCCTTTTGACATTCCTCGTTCCACTAGAGCTTTGCCTCCTTATTCAACAACTTTTCCATAGGTTTTGTGATATACACATAGCCTTTGATGAACTTCCTGTAATATATTGTGTGACCCATATTTTCCATTAGTTGTTTGATTGATGTAGGTGGTTCTAAATCTAGAATTATTGTAATCTTGACTGGATCGACCAATAATGTCTGCTTGTAGAATACATGTCCCAACAAAATTCCAAATGATGCAAAAATAATACACCTCTTCAAGTTTAGTGAAATATAACAATGTCTACACCTTTCCAACATCAGTTTGAGTACTTCTATGTGATCCTTCAATAAGATAAACATAGTTCAATCATCTAAGTGGACTTCAAGGAACTTATAAATAAATTACTTGAACGTTGCAACCAAAAATCCCAAAAACATTGCAGAGGCATTCTTCAGCCCAAAGGGAATTACTGTATATTGATAACTGCCCCACTCTGTCACAGAAGTAGTCTTGTACCGATCCTCCAGCGCAATTTTTATTTGATGATACCCAGAGAATCCATCTGTGAATGAGTAAGTATATTGGCCTCCTACATTCTACAATATCACATCTGTGAATAAGTATATTGGCCTCCTACATTCTACAATATCACATCTATGAATGTTGTTGGAAATGGGTCATGTAAACATGCATCATTCAGCTTCCAAAGATCCACACAAATCTTGATTCCTCCCATCTTCTTGTCTTGCACTACCATTGGACTAATCCACTCTGATTCCTCCATGGGTTCAATGATTCCTACATCCAACATCCTGTCTATTTCATCTTTCACCTTCTCCTTGTACTTTATATTTAACCTGTAAGGTCTCTATCGCACTAGCTTACACCTGGTTTCAACAAAATATTCATCTCTCTTGATTCCCCATCTATGCCCCTCATATCCAAAAATGTAGTTGGGAATAGTTCGTGATATTCTAGTAGTAAATCTGCAATATTATCTACATTTTCATCACTCCAGTAATCCCCTATCTGCAAAAACATGAGATTCTATGTCATCCCAATGTTTACCTTCTATGTCTTTATCGGTCTTGCGTATGCGGCAAACGCAAGATATGTACCTTCTATTGATCGTTCTTATTTTGTTTTAGGTACTTGTGCATTCCAGGGATCTTCTTCATCTTGTTCTTACTTAGCAACATTGCAACACTCCAATAACTCATGGACAGTCATCAAATCCCTCCTCTCTCTCTCTCTCTCTC
>SNQJ01S0014718.1:31240-49164 GCA_010110895.2 Picea sitchensis
TCTCTTTATCTCTCTCTCCCTCCCTCCCTTGATCCCTCCCTTACTCCCATGAGAAATGAGTTTGTTTCTATGCATAACAAAGGTTTCTTTACAAATGAGAATTTATATCTCCAATAATTAGTGCAATGATCTAGATGGTGCATTAATCTAATAACCATATATTAAAAAGCAATACAAAGACATACCTTCCATGTGTTGGGAATTTATTGTTTCAAATTTAGGCATGGTCATATATATGTGACTGACCCTAGGTCTTTTCTGTTCATCAAACTCCACCGCATATTTATCCACATGAACATGGATCAATAATCCAGGTAATATTTATGACCAATAATCATAATCAGACTATTCTTCATGACCAATCTTCCCAAACAGGAATGACATCATACTTATGATTGAGACTAGAATCTATTACCAATAAATAAAAATGAGCAAGATATCTATTAAAGAGGCATATAGAAATACATACTTGTCATTTCGATGGGCATCCTGAATGTAATGTATGTCCTTAAATCATTTATTTCCTTCCATATACACACAGAAAGAGCTTCCAAAGAAAACATAGACACATAAGAAGTGCTTCCAGAAATATATATATATATATATATATATAAATACATAAAGACTCTGCAAATGACATGGGAGGAGGATTTGAACAAACAAGTGCAATGCAAATTCAGACATATTTATAAATTCCACCCTTCCTCTACCGTTAAAGGAGAGGATATAAAAAACCTTGATTCCCTTCCAAAAAATCTAACGGATAAATCCCGTCAGTCTTCAACAAAATCTTGATCCACTTTTGCAAGAAATATGTAGAGTTCCACCTTCCACTTTATCCATTTTTCCACATCTCTTACCATTTATCAAAATTTGAAAGCTCTGATGACTTTTAATATCACTGACAACACGATGATAGCTCGGCCTCACCCTCCAACATCACCCTCAAAAATCTATCAATTGTGGTAGGGTAGTAGAACACAACAAATATGTGTTGTCTTGGTGTGACTTGGGAAGATCCTAAATATCAATTACCACTAAGGATGCATGATTTCTTGGTTTTTTCATTTTCTATTTATGTTCTTACATGTAGGGATAATTAAGGATTCTTGATTTCATGATTTTTTTTCTTTTTTTATTTATGTGGGATAATAATTGTCCAAAAGCTTATTTTGTAGTGCTTTGGAATAGGTTTTACAGTTATTAAACTTCTTATCTCATAGTGGTTGTGAGGATTATTTTGTAGTGATTTGGAATAGGTTTTACAATTATTAAATTTCTTATCTCATAGTGGTTGTGAGGATTGGTGAATGGTAGTGTATAAGTATCGATATACAAATATATGCCAATGAGGGTGTCCAAAGAGGTCCTCCCTCCCCTTCTCAACTAACATAATGGTTGATTGGTTGTAGGGTAATATTTTCCTCCTTCATCTATGCATAGATGATTTGTGAGTATTTGAGATGGGACTTCCCCTCCCTCCTTTGGGGGTTGAGATGATTAAAGGAATCACATGGAAAAAAATTGAATTATCTAATATGATTTGAGGACAACAATTCAATATATAAGATTATTTGAGGGACGACAGAGACATCAATGCATTTGTAGGCCATTTGTATGCCTATGGGTATTTGACATCATTTGAGGGATTATAAACACATTGCTAGATTTGTATGCCTACATGGATAACAACATGGTGTAGGGAATTGAGATGATAAAGGGATTACAAGCACATCATTACATTTGTATGTCTATGTGTATTTGAGATGGGCCGATGGGCCTTCCTTTCTCTCCTCTATGTGTTGATATGATCTGAGGGATTATAGGGTGTGAATGTGGGTATTTGAGATGATTTAAGGGATTACAGGGAAATAAATGCATCTATATTCCATTTGTATCCATGTGGGTATTTTAGATGATCTGAGGGATTATAAGCATGTTGGTGGATTTGTATGCCTACGAGAATTTGAGATGATATGACTCACTGGATTGTGAGTGGGTGTTGTTTCTAAGGGATTATAGGCACATTGATGCATTTATATCTATCATTTGTCATGTTCATATAATATGGAAATATTTTCTATGTCTTGGTGCTAGTTTTGAATACTAAAAGTCAAATACACCTATCGTGTGGTGTCTTGGAATATGTTTTATGATTATATATTCTCCTTCTCTCCTATCCCAAATTGGTTGTGAGGGTTGGTCATTGACAACATATATGCCCCAATACCATGATCCTTATTCCAATGAAGGTGTCCACATAGGTAATAGCCCCATGTAACTAACATAATAACAGTCATAATACTTTGATTTATGTTATTACAATTAAATAATTTTATCCTAATGATAAGCATGTCATTTGTATGCATGTAGATATTTTGGATGATCAAGGGATTGAATACGTGTTCATGCATTTGTATACCTACCACTATTTGAGATGATATGAGGGTGATTATATGCATGATGGTGAATTTGTATGCTTGTTGGTATTTGGTATGACAAGCACATCGATGCATTTTTATGCTACGGGTATTTGAGATGATCTAAGGGATTATATCGACATCGATGCATTTGTATGCCTACAGGGATTTGAGATGATTTGAGGATCATTCCGTAAAGACATTGTGAGTGGGTGTTTTGATTGAGGGATTATAATCACATGGATTCATTTAAATCCTTGTGATTATTTGATATGACAAGCATGTCAATGTATTTCTATGCTTGCAGGTATTTGAGGTGGTATGAGGGATTGAAGGGATGTCAATGCATTTTCATGTATGTGGGTATTTGAGATGATTTGAGGAACATTTTTTCATTGGTTTGTAAGTGTATAACACCTATTTTGTTTCTTGTAAGTTGTAATGCTCTGATACCAAATTGTAACGCCCCCTTTCATTGTCGGTCAGGTGATACTTCGTGGAATAACAATACTCACCCCTAATTATATAAACAACATGCATTTAAGCAATGAAACACATTTAAAATTAGAGTAATCCTAAGAATTACTGCTAACATAATATTAAAACATGGCATTAACATTAATTCATATGCACAGCAGAAAACATGATAATTATAAATACACAGACATACAGAAACACAATTAAAACATCATCTGGTACTTATCTTTGAAAACAGTGGTAGTTCCACCATCCAGGTGAAGGCCTTCCACGATCCTCATAGCCTTATACCACGCTAATCATCAAGCTCAGCAGTAGGTCACCCCCAAGCTGGGACTAAGCTCCACCCCGAGGCAAGGAATCCTAGGTTAGGCTGAGGCTACAAGGAAAACACATAGTCACAAGGAAGGAATTCTCTCCCAGGAACCACTCATACTCACCTCCCATGGACTCTCCTTCCCCACATGCCTATTACACCCCAGGAGTATACACCTTCTCTGTCACCAAGATAGTCCTTCGACTGCTAACCTCCCTTTCCTTGGGTTTCAACAACAGACCGAACCGAAAGTCTCTGAGCTCTGTGATAGCTACATGGTTCCTTCCAAGAGTTCTCTCCTTCCTCTTCGCACTCTCTCACCTGGAGAGAATCACTCATAAGACAAGAAACCTATTCTTCCAACTTCAATCACCTCTCTCACCTGGAGAGAGTGTTGTACAAACTGGCCAACAAGCCACACGTAGTCCAGCATTGCGTGGTCACAACACCCAATGGGAAAACATACACGGTCTTTCCAACAGGCTCAACAATTATAGGATGGTCTCATGATTATGGCCTTGGGACAGATATTCTACACATAGGCTCAATCTGTTCAGAAAGAGGATGTCTCTGTTTTCCAGAAAACAACACAAGCTATCTCCGAAATCACAGGCTATCCCCCTAGTTTCAGAATTGCATGAGGTCTCTTGCAGAGGTTGGACGGGTTGACGCACAGGGAGTCCAGGGTCGAATGGTGGAGGAACCCCCCATCACGGCTCATCTCAACCATTTTATTTGCATGTGCTTAGGTTGACACTTGTCACCCATGAAACTGTATGTATTCCATCAACATGCGTCCCTCCCCATTTGGAAGTCACTTGTCATTCCAAAAATAAGTTAGGATAAAACATATAATTCACATGGTCTTTTAGAATAATATTAAAATATTTTTCCCAAGGACTTAAGCCCCTAGGTTGAACACTTAGTCCCTTTTCCCACCTTCCATACCCTAATCCCTTCCCCACTCTATGGAATATTAGTGCCCCATCACTCATTCATCGTGGTCAGTCTGCACGCAGTGGTGTTTATATTTTATTACTTTTCCACATAAATACAGGTACAAAATCAGGCTCTTGGCCTTTAGCGCTTAGGCTCTCTAGACTAACAATAACATAAGCCCACTAGCTTATATAAACTTAGCTCACCAGCCTATAAAACATATTTACAATTCATTCATAAAGAAGATTTACAATAGGGCTCGGCCTTGGGGACATTACAATCCCCCTCCCCTTATTTCTGCACTGTCCTCAGTGCAACTTTACACTATGTCTGCAAGCTTTTCAAAATTTCCAAAAAGATGCGGGTACTCTGCCCACATAACATCTTCATACTCCCATGTCACGTCCCCAGGACTATGCCAGGTCCACTGGACCTTTACAAGCTCTATGGCTCGATTTCGTAGTTGTTTGCTTTTCCTGTCCAATATACGCACAGGATGCACTTGCAGGACACCTTCTGGTTCCACCTGAATCACATTCCAATCGATAACAGGATTAGCATCAGGTATATATTTCTTAAGCAGTGAAACATGAAACACATTATGTACAGTCATAGATGCAGGTAATGCAAGCATGTATGGAACTGGCCCAATCCTTTCTAGGATTTCAAAAGGCCCACAGTATCTAGTTGCCAACTTGGCACAACTTCCCAGCTTCAAGGAACTCCTGTTAGTTTTCACTTTCAGGAAAACATGATCACCCACTTTGAATTCTCTGTGGGTTCTGTTCTTATCAGCATAAATTTTCTGCCTGTCCTGGGCAACTTTCAAATTTTGTTTAATTCTTATCATTTGGTCTTCCATCTCTTTGAGAAACTCTGGCCCAACTACTTCTCTGTCAGCTGATTAATCCCACCTCACTGGAGTGTTGCACTTTCTTCCATAAAGTGCTTCAAATGGACTCATATTCAACGATGCATGATACCCATTATTGTAGACAAATTCTACCAAATGCAGGTAGTCTTCCCATCTTGATGGTTTGTCCACCACGTACATTCTAAGCATGTCCTCTATTACTCTGTTCACCCTCTTTGTCTGTCCATCAAAATCAGGATGATACGCTGTACTAAAATTCAGATTCGTTCCAAATCATTTGAACAGTCCTTTCCAGACATTTGAGGTGAATTTCGGGTCCCTATAAAACATAATCATTTTAGGAATTTCGTGCAAGCGTGCCACTTCTTTTAAGAAGATATCAGCAACATCTGTTGCCTTGTGAGTGGTTTTCAGTGGAATAAAATGTGCATCTTTTGTAATCTTTTCCACTACAACCATGATCAAATCATGTTGCTTGCTCATTCTGGGAAATCCTGTAATGAAATCCATTGTCACCACTTCCCACTTCCACTCAGGAATGGGTAAAGGCTGCAGCAACCCTACTAGATGCCTATGCTCAGCCTTAACATTCTAGCACTCCATACATATGGCGATGTATTCAACGATCTCCCTCTTCAAACCCAGCCAAAAGTAATGGCTTTTGACTATTGCCACAGTCTTATGATATCCAGGGTGTCCAACATACGTCCTGTTATGCATTTCTTTTAGAATAGCAAGTTTCAATTCCTGGACATTAGGTATATACACTCTATTTTTATACAGAAGTATTCCATCAGTGCCCAAGATGTAATTTCCCTCTTTCTGTGGCCTTTCACTTCGTTGTAGATTTGCTGCCAAATATTTGTACTGCAAATCTGCATTTGCAGCTTCCAAAATTCTATCTTTAATATCAGTCCTGTACATGCTAATGGTTGTAGCATGTAATTCATGCACCTTTCTGCTGAGTGCATCGACCACCTTGTTTTCCTTCCCTTTGATATGCTTGATATCAAAGTCGTATTCGCATAGAAACTCCAGCCACCTACTTTGTCTAGTGTTTAAAGTCGGTTGATCAAACAAATATTTTAGACCATTGTGGTCTGTTCTCAATTCAAATATCCTTCCCATGAGGTAATGTCTCCATTTCCTCAGAGTGTGGATGATTGCTGCTAGCTCCAATTCGTGAGTGGCATAATTCTTTTCATGCTCTTTCAACTTCCTAGACTCATAACAGGTTACAAATCCATCTTGGTTGAGAACTCATCCCAACCCTTCCTTATACACATATGTCCACACCAAGAAATCCATATTTGGATCTGCAATCCTCAAGATTGGAGCGCTGGTTAACAACTGCTTCAATCAATACACCATTCATCAAGCACATAAAAACAACAGGTGCGTTTGATAGTCCAAACGACACCACTGTGAACTCGTAATGACCGTACCTTGTTCTAAAGGCAGTCTTTCTAATGTCCTCATCCTTTATTCTCACCTGGTGATATTTTGATTGGAGATCTATCTTTGAAAATATTTCCGCACCCTTCAACTGATCGAAAAGATCATCGATCCTCGGCAGAGGATACTTGTTCTTGACAATTACCTTATTCAACTATTGGAAATCAATGCACAACCTCAATGTCCCATCCTTCTTCTTCATGAACAGGACTGGGGCACCCCAAGGTGACACTCTGGGGTGAATGTACCCCTTCTTCAAAATCTCTTCAAGATGCAATTGCAACTCTTTCAGCTCTAGCATACTCATTCTATAAGGAGCTTTCGACACAGGAGTTGCTCCAGGTATCAAATTTATAGAAAAATCAATGTCTCTCTTCGGAGGTAGTCCAGGTACCTCCTGAAATACATCCTTGAACTCCGTGAGTACCTCATGGTCTCCAATTATTGAGACTTCATCTCTAGATGCTTCCTCCACATGGGCTGAAAATAATTGGCAGCCTTTCCTGTAACACTTCTTCAACTGCATGGCTGAGATTTTTCTAACAACCACATCTCTAGGAATTCCTTGGACTATTTTCCGATTTCTCTCCTCATCCAGGCATGTAAACCTCTTATTATGACAGTCCAGGAGGGCATGGTGCTGGTCCAACTAGTCCATCCCAATTAAGCAGTCATAAGAGCCTAAAGGCAGAACATTCAATTGAGCCTTTGTGCTCAATCCATTCATGTCTATTGAACAGGATTTAACCAATTCAATGACCTTCCTCTTGGTTCATGTAGAAAACTGCACTAACCAAGACCTTTCATGTTTTCTTCTTGATAAATGAAAACTTTCCACCACCCTAGGATCTACATAACTATAGCTAGCCCCATAATCAATTAAAATAATAAATGGTCGATTGTTGATCATACCTTCCACTTCAATCATGTGCGATTGAAATTCCTCTTGCTTGTTGTCTAGGGCTGTGTAGATCCTTGGCATCCTGTTGCCCATATCCTCCACTATTTCATCTTGCTTATCATTGTGGACGGTTCTGTCTTTATCTTTTCTGTGGGGGCAGTCCCTGTACCTATGGTTTCCTTTACAGCCCCAACACTCCATAGGTGGTGGTCTAGGCATTTGTTCACCTACTTCAGCCTTCCCGGGCTCTCTGAAAGATGGCTATCCCTGAGGACTATTTCTGAAAAAGGGAGGCTTATTTCCCTTCTGCCTCTGCTCTCTCTTGAACTTCTTCTGATCATCCCAAGCCTTCCAAAAAGTAGGCCTTTCTCTTTGTTGTTCATATAATAATTTTTACCTTCTTATTGTTTCTTCCATAGTCTTAGGATCATCATCCTGAATCTTGTCACCAATAGAAGGTGGAATTCCACTCAGATATCTCTAAATCTTGACATCCTCATCTTTTATGAATGAAACATACTTCAGTAGTTCCAAAAACCTTCGTTCATATTCGTCGATGGTCATGTTGCCCAACTTGAGCTTGAAGAACTCCTTCATATTTCTGTCATAGTACCTTTTGGTTAGGTATTTCTTCTTGAAATACCTCTTGAACTCCTTCCAAGTGATATCTTTCTCACTAATGTGTTGCACCTGCACAAACTGATCCCACCACATGGATGCTTTTCCTTTCAATTGATACATCACAATTCTTCCTTCTGCATGAGAGGAATAATTCTGCAGTTGGAAATATTTCCTCATTCCAAGAAACCATGTTTCGACATCTTCCTCCTTCTTATGTTATCCATCAAATGTTGGAGGCTTTATCTTGTTCATCTCCCCTTTCAATTCATCCACTCTAGATCTTCGGTGTTTTCTGGTAGGGGATGGGCTTGAAGTACTGTGCGCTTCCCTGCTAGAATGCTTTGGGGAGCGACGATGATGTCTACTACCACTCCTCGATCTTCTTCTTCTCTCAGGGGTCCTGTGACTCTCTGTATTTCTTGAGCCACTCCTCTTCTCAAAATTCCTTTCTATCCTTTCCAGGTTATTCAACACTTTTAAGTTGAATTCTCCCTGCTGATCCCTGACCCTCATGAACTTTCATCTATCAACTCGATGAGCCTGGGCATCTTTCTACAATATTTCAATGAGTTTCATCATATGTCCTTCCTTATCCAATTCTCTTCCATGCCCATTGGAGTTTGATCCTTCAACTCCCAGGTTGACATCCCTTCCTTCTCTTTCACTCTGTGAAATGGAGGCAATATGCATATCTTCCATTTCTATATTCGGTGTAGATTCATGGTTGTCTTGAAACTCGTTGAACTCTGTACACACAAGGTGCAATCAACCGAATTTTTTCAGGCCCTTAAACCTTCAAGAAAACTTACAACATTGATAAACCAACATGAACAAGAAAAACATTTCGATTCCATTAAGTTTTCTGAGCTTTGTTTGGCTCTGCAAATTTTGAGACTTCGGAACTTCGGGGTCTCGGTCCACGAAGATCCAACAATGAAATCCTCAATGGTTCTTTTGTCTTAGAAAATTTTGGGTCTTCGACACTTCACATTTTTGGGTGATAGCTCCCTCTTTATCCCTACCCTCATAACCATAAGAACCTTTCACAACTTCGCGATTTCGCGAGTTCGCGAGTCGAAGACATTCGACTCTCCTTCCTACAAATGCCAATACCTGAGATGTGATACAGGTATGGCTCCTTCCTTGCTAGTGCCTACTACATATAACCATAGTCTAGGGCTAAGTGCTAGCACCTCTCGCAACTTGTGACTTCGCAAGTTGGAGTGTTGAGCCCTTGTGCTCCTCCTTTGCGAATCCCAAAATATCGATTTACTTTACTCTCTAGGCCCACAACACAACTGTCGCCCTTAACCACAGTGGCACATGGGATGTTCAGTAGGTTCCACGTCACCTTCGGTGACATCATCGAGTCCCACCCTTCTCACTTGACTTATCGACTCACTAGCACGTGGTACACACCCATGTGTCCACGTCCATTCCAAGGCAATCTAATGATTAGACCTTTCTCAAATCTACGGCATAGATTCTTTCGACATTTTGGGGTTTCGGGCATTGGGAGTTTATGCATCCACCCTCTCGAACTTCTGTTTGCCGAAATCCTGAAATTACTGTCTACCCCTCCATTTCATCCAACAATCAAGTTCCTATCTTATGATCTATGGTGTAGATCGTTTCGAAAATTCGGGTTTCGCTATATCACGACTTGCGATGACAAGGTTCTTCTCTTTTCATTTCCCAACTGCTGAAACACAGTCCGACAGCCACGTGTTTCCCCCTGATGGATGGTCCCAACGAGTTCGAGGTTTCGCATATCACGATTTCCATGTTCCTGTGTAACTCTAAAGGGTTTTTAAACCCTGCGCACGTTTTTCAGATCTGACGGTCACGAGGGTTCTCCTTTTCCCCAAAGAGATCCAATGGCTCCAACACTTCTGGTGTGGAGTCCTCTCTCTTTGTGGCCAGATACCACATCGGCTACGGTTTCATAACACTGCTACACCTCTTGATCTTTGTAAGCACGGTCAAGTAATATCCTTGGCACTCAAGAGCACTCAAAGGTCTGAAATTGGTCCTTCAGACACAATTACCCCTCAAACTCTTGGTCCAAAGACCCTTGTCTGGCCCATCTAGGCTCAGCGTTGAAACCTTGGCTCTGATACCAAACTGTAACACCTCTTTTGTTACTTGTAAGCTGTAATGCTCTGATACCAAACTTTAACGCCCCCTTTCACTATTGGGCAGGCACTGCTTCGTGGAATAAAAATACTCACCTATAATTATATAAACAACATGAATTTAAGCAATGAAACACATTTAAACTCAGAGTAAGCCTAAGAATTACTGCTAACATAATCTTAAAACATGGAATTAACATTAATTAATATGCACAGTAGAAAACATGATAATTATAAATACACATACATGCAGAAACACAATTAAAACATCATCTGGTACTTATCTTTGAAAACAGTGGTAGTTCCACCAACCAGGTGCAGGCCTTCCATGAACCTCCCAGAACTAGACCATGCTACTCATCAAGCTCAGTAGTAGGTCACCCCCGAGCTGGGACTAAGCTCCACTCTGAGGCAATGAATCCTAGGTTAGGTTGAGGTTACATGGAAAACACACAGTCAAAAGGAAGGAATTCTCTCCTAGGAACCACTCATACTCGCCGCCCACAGACTCTCCTTCCCCACATGCCTATTCCACCCCAAGAGTATACACCTTCACTGTCACCTAGATAGTCCTTCGGATGCTAACCTCCCTTGCCTTGGGTTTCAGCAATAGACCAGACTAGAAGTCTCCAAGCTCTATGGCAACTATAGGGTTCCTTCTAGGAGTTCTCTCCTTCCTCTGTGCACTCTCTCACCTGGAGAGAATCGCTCATAGGCCAAGAAACCTGTTCTTCCAACTTCAATCACCTCTCTCACTTAGAGAGAGTGTTGTACAAACTGGCCAACAAGCCACATGCAGTCCAACACTGTGTGGTCACAACAACCAACGGGGAAACAAACACGGGCTTTCCAACAGGCTCAACAATGATAGGATGGTCTCATGGTTATGGCCTTGGGACAAAGAGTTTACACACAGGCTCAATCTGTTCAGATAGAGGATGTCTCTGTTTTCCAGAAAACAACACAGGTTATCTCTGAAATCACAGGCTATCCCCTAGGTTTCAAAATTGCATGAGGTCTCTTGCAGAGGTTGGACGGGTTCACACACAGGTAGTCTAGGGTTGAATGGTGGAGGAACCCCCCATCACGGCTCATCTCAGCCATTTATTTGCATGTGCTTGGGTTGACACTTGTCACCCATGAAATTGCATGCATTCCATCAGCATGCATCCCTCCCCATTTGGAATTCACTTGTCATTCCGAAAATAAGTTAGGATAAAACATATAATTCACATGGTCTTTTGGAATAATATTAAAATATTATTCCCAAGGACCTAAGCCCCTAGGATTATCCCCTAGGATCAACACTTAGTCCCTTTTCCCACCTTCCAGCCCCTAATCCCTTTCCCACTCTGTGGAATCTTAGTCCCCCATCACTCATTCATCGTGGTAGGTTTGCACGCGGCGGTGTTTATATTTTATTACTATTCTGCATAAATACAGGTACAAAATCAGGCTCTTGGACTTTATCACTTAGGCTCTTTGGCCTAACAATCACATAAGCCCACTAGATTATATAAACTTGGCTCACCAGCCTATAAAACATATTTACAATTCATTCATAAACAAGATTTACAATAGGGCTCAGCCTTGGGGACATTATAAAGTGGTTGTTTTTTAATGGCTAAATGCCTCCATAATGAGATAAAAATATATTTGGTTTAATGTATATAATCCACTTGTTGAGAAAATTGACAATATGGGTTGTTATATACACCCTTTGGAAACTCCTCACAAGATTACACTAATTTTGGGTTAACCCCATTTACTCATTGCATTAGATTGGTATTAGAGCTTGCACATTTTTTTTGGATATTTTGGGTCAATGGATTTTGAAGAATTGAAAGAGGAGACACATGCCAATTGTAGATTGTTGTTGTGAAGAGAAACATGAATAAGGAGTTCACTTGTTGATGTTAAGACTTAGCTTAGAGGAAGCATGATTTGTATGCTCTGAGGAGGATTAGGTTGCACTAATGTGTATTGTGAATACCTGTGGGTATTAAATTGGATAGAGAAATGCATATTGAGAACAAGAATTGCAGGTAGAAGAATTTAGGGATAATGATTCATAGTCAGTATGTTGTTGAGAAGAAAAGGAGAGGATGGCTACAAGAGGTATCAATAGTTTATGAAGAACAATGTAATATTATACAATATGGAAGTGGATGTTGAAATAGTATATTTCGTCAATAAAATCATATTGAAGAAATGGATGGCATGAGTTGGAGGAAAAAGTATGGGGTAGAAGATGACAACTGCCAACATTGCAACCATTAGAAAGGCTAAGGGCACCAAATAAACCAATGATGGAGAATAAAAAGGAGAAATAAAACACTATAATTGATTGTAGGTTGAAGATGAAGAGAAGAATTTGGGAGAAGTCATTTCTCTCATGTTACCCAAAGACAAAGTTGATATGAAAGGGAAAACATGTTGTCCAATAGAAATGGACATGGGTGAAATGAATTGTCACCTAGTGAAAAGTGATGCACTTTAGGAAAAGTGCATGAAGAAGTAGGAGGAGAATGTAGATGAATGTATGTTTGACAAATTTGCATATGTAAAAAATATGGATAGCCCCAATGCCTATGCAATAAACTTAGGACATTGAGTGTACTGGAAGTTGAAAGGAAAAGGGTTGCATTGATAAATACAATGTTGATGTTGTTGAAATATAAGTGGAGGTTCATATGCATCACTTACATCGAATTTAGATGCCATGGAGAGATTGTTGTGAATAAATATAATAAAAGAAACAATTGCAGTAGCATGAAAATGTGTTAAAGATGTGATATTGAAGATGAGATACCTGCACTAATTGTGATTGTCCTAGTTGATTATGATTTTACTAATACCTTTTAGGCTTCCGTGATCTTTAAAATTATCCATAAAAGATTCAAAAGAACCCACATCAAAGAGTATTAACTCAACAATTTGAACCTACAATTTGGTTCATTATCAAGACATAAAGAGTCAAGGAAGATATATGTCATTCTTATGTTATTAATAATGCTTATAAAATGATGGAATAACCTTGGTATAATCAAGTGAACTTCGTATTTAATGGTTTCTTTTTTCTAGGTTATAAAGCCTATGGAAAACCCTCGAGTTCTTCCCCCCATTTTGAGGATGATATCCAAGGTAAACCCTAGAATCATCAAGTCACAAGGATGGTCAACAAGAAGGCTCAAATCCATTACAATAATATACTCATTAAGAGATCAACATGTCACTTGCAGGAATTGAATTTGGTTGTGGAGAATAACAATCATTCCTCCCAATCATCCGATCTAAACCCAATTGAAAATTTATTAATAATTAATAATAATTTAATAGTTGTAGCTATATGAATGTTGTTGTTTTTGTTAGTAATTTGTATAATTAGTACTTGTGTTTTTATTATTACTATTAAAATGAGTCGTTTTGATTCTTTGTTAAAGTGATGAGATCCGGTTACTACTCACCTCCCAACCACCATATGTATTCAAATTATAAGGATTCTTGACAATATTGATGGCCTCTCTAAAATTATGTTTAGAGTAATTGTCATTTTTTGCAAGAACCTTAATATTTTCAAGACATAAAGGGTGCTTAGTATTGTGGGAGTGCTCAATGAGAGTAGAGGTGCGTAAGAGATCCAGCTTGATGTCGTCTTCAAGATCCTTAATCCTTAATTAAAAATATCAACTGGTCTCACCAATGTATGATTTTCCATAGAAAAAAGGGATATCATATGCCCCTATGTGATGATGTGAATAAATTGGGTCTTTTATTGATTTCATCATTCCTCTAATAGGCATGTTTGGAGGTTTGGAATCAGTGATGATTTCCTTATTTTTGAGGATTGTGGAAATATTATCTATAATACCTTGCTTATATAGAAGGAAACATTTTGAGGTGTCTTCTTCACTATTTCAAGTTGTAGTTTTGGTATTCTAAATCATCTCCCTAACTTGCACTTCCTTATAGCCATAATTCTTGAATATGTGAAGAAGGTGATCTCTTTCTTGATCAAGGTGATAATTATCATATATTCTAAGCAGTCTAGTGCACATAGTTCTTATGACACCCAAGTTTTGATCTAGGTTATTATGTGAGTCCACATCAAGATATTGTTCAGTGTGGCCATCCATGGGGTATATTTCATGAACACTTGGTGGGATAATGTTAATTATTGTTTTTTTGGTTACCATTAAGAAATTGGATACACCCATTTTCTGTGATCTCCATGGTGAATTGGATATGTTTCGATTCGTTGTTTAAGTGATGAAAAAATCTATCAGATTCTTCCCTCCCATGGGGCTAGATCACATTGATATTTTCAATGTACCTTTTCCAATATTTAGGTTTGAGAGGACACAACTCTATGGATTTAATTTGAAAGTATTCCATCAAGAGGTTTGACACTATTGGGGATAGTGGTAAACCCATGACCATTCCACTATTCATCTCATAGAACTCACAAAGAAAATTTAAGAATGGTAATTAAATGAATAAATATATCAACTTGGTAGTGAAAGGATTATTAACCTTATTTATGGCATCCATAGCTTCATCAAGGGCAATACTTGTAAACAAAGTTACCACATAAAAACTGATGATCTAATGTCATGTGTCTTTAGAGTAGTGCTATTCACCATATTGACAAAGCCACTTGAATCCTTCATGAAGGATTTTGTTTTCCCTAAAACAAGTTTCAAGTCTTTGGCTAAGAACTTGGCCAATTCATACATCAGTGAACAAATAATATTCACAATTGGTCTTAGAGGGATGCCATTTTTATGGATTTTTTGTAACCCATAAGTCTCGGGGATGATGGGGGAAACTAGGGGTTAGTTGCTTTTTGGTATGGGCATCTAGGTGGGACTCTTTAATGGCCTTCTTGACCACATTGGTGACCTTATTTAAGGTGTTTCTAGCTAGATTATTATATTTCTCACTTGTAGAGAGATGTTCAATCATCTTATTATGGTAATTTTTTTTATTCAAGATCATTGTAGCCCCTCCCTTGCCATATTTCAAAATGACAATATTTCCATTTGTCCAAATCTTATTTAGGGCCTCAAAAAAATCTTTTTAAAAATAATTTTAGGAGGTTTTTCTTGTGTTAGTATAATAGCCATGTCTTTGTTTACTTTTTCCTTAATACTATCTAGAATTAATTTAATTCCATGCTCAATGATACATATGATTTATTTTATTTAGACTTTGATGTGATGGAAAACCTTAGGCCCTTTTTAAATGCGTTCATCATGGTGTCATCTAAATCCATGGAGATATGACCATGGTATTATGGTTTTCCTTGACTTTAAGTTTCCCATTTTTTGTCTCATACAAATGTGCAAAATTATTAGTGAGTTCTTAGTGAGTTTTCCCTTGGAATCTCTACCAATTCTCAATGCATTGAGGGTGGCATAAGAATCAACTTTACACTGGATATTTAGTTGGATAGAATTAGACAGTCTCCAATATAGGTTGAATGAATTCCTTGAAAGTATGTCTAGATATATGCTTGTTCTTCTATTCTCACCATGGACAAGCTCCATGCTAAATCTATTAAATGCATTCTCATTCCATCTACTACAAATTTGATGAGTGACAATAATGAAAATTGGGTTCACATTATTATCTTTCCAAGGTTTTAGCTGAAGCAAAAGGAGGAGGAGTTTTTGTAACAATGAAACAATTTCCCCAAGGAATTGTTGTGTAGGGAAACACATAGGAAGATGTGGTGGAATTTTATTACCATAAAAGTAGAAGAAAACAAATTCAAAGACTATGAACCATGAGGTTCATAATTTTATATCTATGTGAGTTTGATGTAGGAGCATATGTATGTCTCCACATTACTATATTTCAATGGAGATCATGGCTCTTCAATACTTGTAATTGGGAGTGATAATCTCATGTCTTCATATGTGTGTGTGTGTGTGTGTGTGTATTTTAGTCTCTCGAAACCCAAATGTGGTATGTTTGAATAAAAAACAATGACATATTTCACTTGATTTTTGTTATGTTAATTAAATAATGAGAACATAACTCTCTTTGTTAAGTTTATAAATAATGAAATATCTTGACATTTAGGAGGGAGAGTAACACAAGAAGAATAATGTGTTATCCCCTTGGGACATTCAACCTAAAAAAAATTGACCCTTGGGCCTTTATATTATTTCTTTATATTGACCCACATTTTACATTGTATGATAGGATTTTCACACTTCCTCCACCCCTAAAGCTCCTCTTTCATTTCCAAAAAGACCTTATAGAAACCTTGATGAGACCTATCAATATTAATTTCCATTCTGTTAGAATTAAAGTAGATATTTTCTCTTGTTCAGTGTTTTTATGAGGTAGTAGTGATATCTTCACGAATTCTCCAAGGAAAACTAACTTCCAAGATCTATTAGTGAAGGGTGGGACTTTTTGAGTTGAAAGAAAATTTGTTTCCAAAAAATAATCAATAACATAAAATGATCCATGGGATCATGGTTACTAACATAGAAGTATGTTGAGAGTTTGTGAATGGTAGAGATTGTCCTTGTGAAAAGATATCAATGCCCCTCAGTTTCTCATGGTAAGTGGAGAATAGTGGGGGGGTGGGGGGGGGAGGTGATTCCAAAGTGTCACGAATGGCCCAAATCCTCCCCATGAAGGAATATCAACAACTCAGGTTAGCTTGCAACAATTGGGTTCATCAGGAGCTAAACATTATTTGGGTGTCATGAATGGTGGATATTTTCCTTATAGAAATGGATCTATGATTGTGGTTCATTTGTGTCAGGCCAAGGTAATAGAAGTCTCGAAGTGAAAAAGGTATCACGAATTTATAAGATAGATATTGTGAGAAAAAATTGATGACAATGATACATCCACGGGAGATCAATTGAAAAAGGGAGACATAATGTAAGGGGAAACGTGAATTTTCAGGGATCCTCTTACAAAGGGTGATCAATAGTCCACAATCTCTTATGAGGGGTCAAGGAAAAAAGATAGCTTGATATTTTAAAGTGTTGCAAATTACTAGGATTTTCCTCACTAGAACAGATATCTAACGAGGAAACATTTGTAGCAATGAGGTAATTGATAGAAGAGAAAGGAATTAGGTACCAAAAAAAACCCATATCATCCCCACTATCTCATATATAAGTTTCATAGTGGATCATAGGGAATTGAGATAATTAGAGGCTCGAAAAGTTGAGAATGTATATAGTTTAGATGGACCCATGTGGATTTAAGGAGATTAAAAGGGGAAAGGTGATCCAAAATGGATCTAGACCAATGAATGGGTGTAAGACTCAATACTTGCAATGTTAAATTGACAATTAATGAAGGTTAGTAAAATTTGTAAAGCAATGTAAATTTGAAAGTCAGATAGGACAAAAAAACAATAACATGAGAGGAAAATGCATAATAAAATGTAATTAAAAATTAAATAGAGGAGAAGGATAACAAAGGGTCAGGTATATTGGAATTCCCCATGTAGATTTTAACCTTGTACAATATTTACTTCAAATAGATTTTTAGTAAAAGAACAGAAAATATACAATTGAAAATACAAACATTACACATAGATTTTTCCCCTGGAAACCCAAACCGGGAAAACCAAGATATTCTATATTCATTCATAGGGATACATTGTTTACAATAAAATATACATATAGGATCCAGCGGCATACAAAGACCTAACACAATGACCTAGATTAGTAAACAACCCTAATTCCCTAACCGAAAATAGAAAACCATCAACAAAAAACCATGCGCCGAAAAACCACCTAAATATGTG
>SNQJ01S0014718.1:49214-62731 GCA_010110895.2 Picea sitchensis
GAACTTCTCAGTGCTCACATATTTTGTTAATGAGTCTGCAACATTCTTCAAAGTGTCCACCTTCATCAATGATACTTTCGTTTCTTAAATCGAGTCTCTCACAAAGTGATATTGAATATCAATATGTTTTGTCTTTGAATGATAAACAGGGTTCTTCGCCAGAAAAATTGCACTCTAACTCTCACACTCTATCCTTACAACTTGTTGTACCAACTCAATACTTGAACACAATATTTGTAACCATATTGCTTCCTTACTTGCATGAGTGGCTACCATGTATTCAAATTCTGTAGTTGAAAGTATCGATACATCCTATCTTTTGCTCATTCAACTTATTTCTCCTCCAAATAGGTTAAACACATACCCACTTGTAGATCTCCTACGATCCATATCTGCAACCCAGTCTACATCCACAAAGCTATGTATATCCACCACTCTGTCCAATCACAATCTTCCTTCATAGCACAATCCATAGCTAGCAATTCCACACAAATACCTGAAAACCCTTTTTACTGTTGTCCAATGCTCCTTCCCTGGTTTTGACATATACCTTATCAAAACTCCCACTGCATGTGCAATGTCCGGTCTAGTACAGACCATTGCATACATCAAAATGGAAACTACACTCACATATGGAACATGAGACATGTCCTCCTCCTCTTCATGTGTCTTGGGACACTGATCCACATATAAATTTACACCAATAGGAATAGGAACCTTGATCGGTTTACATTCATCCATATTAAACCTCTGTAATATTGTCTTGACATATTTTCTCTGATTTAACCAGAGTTTCCTCCTTTTCCGATCTCTTTTAATTTCCATGCCCAAAATATAATTTGAAGCACCGAGATCCTTCATGTCAAATTTAGAGGAAAATTGAATTTTCACATCCTGGATAATCTCCTTGTTGTTTACTATTAGCAACATGTCATCCACATACAAGACCAAATAAATCAAATGATCACCAATTAATTTAAAATACACATAATGATCCTCTTTGCTTCTTTTGAAGCCAAGTCCCAGCATATACATATCAAATTTTTGATACCACATCCTTGGAGATTGTTTTAAACCATAAAGGGACTTTTTCATCTTACATACGAGCTCCTTCTTTCCCTTCACAACATAACCTTTTGGTTGCTTCATATAGATTTCTTCTTCCAGATCCCCATGTAGGAATGTTGTCTTTACATCCATCTATTCTACTTCAAAATCAAATGCAGCAACAACATATAACATAAATCCTATAGAGGTTAACTTGGCAACAAGAGAAAAAATCTCACCAAAATCAATTCCCTCAACCTGGGAATAACCCTTTTCTACTAATCAATCTTTGTATTTCTCCACTTTTCCTTTTGCATCGAGTTTCTTTTTAAATACCCATTTGTTTCCAATGGGATTTCTTCCAGTCGAAAAATCCACTAGATCTCCCAAGCCTCATTCTTATCCAAGTATGTCATTTCTTCATCCATGGCCCTTTTCCAGAGATTTCCATCCTCTGAATCCACTGCCTCCCTGATAGTTCTAGGATCATCATCAGTAATAGACAAAGCAAAATTTGAACGAAAATAAGATGGAGTATACCTTTCTGGTAGCCTTCTTTCTCGAACCTATCTCCTCAATACTGTAGTATGAGGATCTTCTTCTTTTGATTCTTGTTCTTCTATAGAGTATGATTCATCATCCTTTAAATCAAACTCTATCTTCTTTGGTTCTTCCTTAACTGGTAGGACTTCCTATTTAACAACATCCTTCATTTCTCTAAATACCACATCTCATCTATAAACTACCTTCTTAGTTTCTGGGTTCCAAAGATTATAACCTTTGAGACCATCTTTATATCCAATAAACATACACTTTCCAACCTTCTTATCTAGCTTACTCCTATTTTCCTTTGGAACTTGAACATATGCATCACAGCCAAATACCTTGAGATGTGTGAGAGAAGGTTCCTTACCATTCCATACCTCTTGTGGACTATTGTCATCCAACGCTGATGAGGGTGATTTGTTGACTAGGTAACATATAGTACCCACTGCCTCTGCCCAGAATTCTTTCCCTAACCCGACACCACTGAGCATGCACCTTGATTTTTCCATCAGCATCTTTTTTATCCTTTCTGCAACTCCATTATACTGAGGTGTATATGAAGTATTATTCTGCCTTGATATACCACACTTCTTACAAAATTCTTCAAATCCATTTCCGCAGAACTCTCTGCCATTATCTCCTCAACACCTTAATTCTTTTCTCTATTTGATTCTCAACAAGATCCTTAAACTCTCTAAATATTTCAAATACTTTGGATTTCTTCCTGAGGAAATATATCCAAATATTCCTTGAGAATTCATCTATAAATGAGACGTAGTACACAGATTTTCCCAATGATGGGACTGGCACAGGTCCAAAAACATCACTGTGAACTAGTTGTAAAATTCCTTCTTCCCTTGTTGCACCAAGGGGGAATCTTACCCAATTCTTCTTCCCATATAGACAATGTTCACAGAAATCAAAATCCAGAGAGAATTTAGACAAAACTTCAACCATACCTTTACCATGTAGTAGTCGAAGACCCTTCTCTCCAATATGCCCCAGTCTTTGATGCCACAACATAACCTTTTCTCCAGAGACTGTAGGAATTCTTTCTTCTTCAACTCCAATATCAGGATCGATGGAATTATTACACCGATCAATAATAATGTTTCCTTGTATCTTATATAGATTTCCAAACCGAACTCCCTTCATCAATACCATTTCTCCTCGAACCATCCTACATGTTTCCTTTTCAAATATTGTTTTTACCCCTGCATCGTCCATTTTTCTTACAAAAATCAAATTTCTGGCCAAACTTGGGATGTGTAGAACATGAGGCAGTGTTCTAATCCTTCCATCTATGAGCCCCAACTTGATTTTTCCTCATCCTATGATTTTTGTTGTCGAATCATCACCTAAGAAAACATTACCTCCATCATACCTTTCATATTCGCAGAACCACTCCCTATGGGGAGTCATATGAAAGGATGCACTAGATTCAACCAACCACACCTCATGATATGCATGTGTTCTTGAAGAATCCAAGTGCACATCCCTTCCTTCTTCCTTGGAGGTCTTTTCTTCTATAGAAGGATATTCTTCAGATCCATTGTTTTTCTCAACTTTGGATCTACACTACTTCTTGTAGTGCCCCTCTTTTCCACATCTCCAACATACCTTTACAAACTTTCCAGGAGATTCAGATCTACCCTTAGACTTAGATCTCCCACTTGAGAACTTAGATCTATCTCTTTCCTAGGAACATCTTCTTGCAAATAATGTGTATGTGTTCTATCCTTCCATATTCTTTTGTCTCATCTCCCCCAACAACAAAGATGAGACCACTTCATCAAACTTCAAGGAAGTTGTATTACTACCTATGGACACAACCAAACTATCCCACAAGTCTGGTAAAGAACACAATAAACTGATACATTTATCTTCATCTGAAATTTTAATCTCAACAGATACTAACTGACTTACCATAGTATTGAAGGTGTTCAAATGCTCTTCCACTGAGTCTCCATCTCTCATCCTCAGGTTATACAAATTCTTTCTCATGAATAGTTTATTCACTAGGGACATAGACTGATATAACTTCGCCAACTTATCCCATAAATCCTTGGTTGTAGCTTCCTTTGACACATTGAGTAATACTGAATCTGGGAGACATAGTTGGATTGTGCTCTTTGCCTTCCGATCCAACTTTTTCTAGTCATCTGCTGAAGTTTTTGTAGGTGCAGTACCTAGATATATCGCAATCCACTAATCTCTTTCCAGCAACAGATCTTTCACAACTCAAAACGTTTCCCATTAAACTTCTCAATCTCCATTTTTGAATTGCTTGCCATTTCTTTTCACCTGAAAAATCAATACCACAAATCTCCCACTCTAACAAGGCTTATCACAGTCCCGAGCCAAAACCTTGACCACAAAGGTGTCCCCCTGAAGCCAAAAAATATCTGATACCAAATGTATATTTTAACCTTGTAAAATATTTACTGCAAACATATTTTCAGTAAAAGATCAGAAAAGATACAATGGAAAATACAAACATTACACATAGATTTTTCCCCTGGAAACCCAAACCGGGAAAACCAACATATTCTATATTCCTTCGTAATGATACATTGTTTACAATACAATATACATATAGGATCTAGTGTCATCCAAAACCCTAATCCAATGACCTGGATTAGTCAACAACCCTAATTCCTTAACCTGAAATAGAAAACCATCGACAAAAAACCATGTGCCGAAAACCACCTAATTATGTGACACTACTACTCATGAAAAGAATATAACACATACCCAACACCCCATACCCCCAATATCTCCCTATTTATTCCCTCATTCTCATTTTCAATGGGTCACTTGGCCAAGAAAGAGAGAGGTAGAGGAAGCCATGAATGCATTGTACCAGATATTGTCAAGATGAAATATTGAGCCCCATTCAAAACTGGTTTTCACATTTGGGTTCCTAGGTAAATATTTTGTCTATTATGTATTGAATTGAAATGATATTTCTTATGTTTGTGGTGTTCAGTTCACATGTGATATTGTTGCTTACTGACAACTAGTAAATGCATCTATTTTTTTAATGAAAACATTATTGCAATAACATTGTTAGATCCATTTACAATTTAGCTCTCCCATTGGGATTTAATGAATGGAAACAACTCTTGAATTAGATAAAACCAAGGGAGGATATTTTTCTATTCTTGATCAATTAAATTATCTATTGGTCAATCCCTTCACTATCCAATCGAATTAACTCCCTTTAGTCGTATTGAATACCATCGGGTCAAATTATTTAGCATTGAGGTGTACAAATTAAATGCCAAATTGAATTTAAATCTGTTGGGTGAATTCCTTGCACCTAGGACATTTTTTCTCCAAAACAGGGCATCTATATTCATGCATGAGTGAGTTTACATCACCCCAGGGGATTTTTCTTATGTTTCTGGTCGATTTCACATTCTCTTGGTTGATTGGATGCCTCTTCAAACTTACTAGATCATGCTAATGGATTTTATCTTACATGGGTGACTTAATTTTTGTTCATAAGTCTAATCCCCTTTTCTAAGTCGATATTTAACCTCCACAATCGACTTCATGTCACTTGGGTCGATTTTGTTTTCTAGTCGACTTATATATTCTTTCGATCGACTCATTTATTGATCGATTTCTTACTTGGCCGACTAACCTTATTGACTGACTCATTACTTGGTCGAATTGGCTTCTGACATGTCATATTATCTTAATTGTCGGTCGAATTTACTCAGTCCAGTAGGCTTCCTTTTGTTGGGGAAAGCTACACTTTTCCTGGGCATATTCAGATTGTGTTGGGAATTTTTAAACGTTCTTAGGTGAATTCCTATAATCCCATGTGTATCTATAAGTTTCCAAGAGTATTTGTAATATGTTGGGATAATTTAGATGATGTTGGACATTTTTTAGAGTTGCTGAAACATTTTCCCTCATTGTCGGTTTCCAAAATTTTCCCCTCAGACATTTCTCTTCATTGATGATAACCCAATTCTGCCTTTGAACAATTAGTCCCACTGTAAGTCAACTTGACTTGTATTTCAAGTAGTTTTTCCCACTATTGGTCAACTCATTTCATCGGGTTATTGTTTCCCCTTATTTGTTTGGCTGACTTCACTTCCGATCGACTAGAATTTTTCTCTAGTCGATTAGGGTTTTTCTCTTGGTCATTTCAACTTCTTGTTGAACATGATATTTTTAATTGATTGAAAAGAATAACTACAATATCATAGACAACATACTATCCATAGTAGAGACCTAATATTGGTAGGATACATTATGGATAGATAATATCCATAGCATCAGATTATGGTAACTAATGTCAGAATATTTGCATAGAATTGACCTTTTCACATCGGGTTTCTATTGTGACAACAACTAGCTAGAATGTGTATGGTATGAGTAGGGAAAAGATTTTCAATAGACAAATAAGAGAGATTATAGAGAAACACATAGTAACATATGCCTAGTGACTTTACTCCAGACAAGGAACTCTATATAAGACTAAGATAGAGAACATATTTTCAATTCCACAAAGGTATTTGTGTTAGTGAAGCAAGTGGGATATAAGCCTCCCATTTGCGGATTAGAAGGTATCAAAGTAGTTACATCCTTGACCATGACTACTTCCAAGAATTTGAACAAAACATTACATACCGCAACATGGGTAAAGCAAGAAGAGATAAGTCAGAAGACTTAAGGGCCATCAATTCTCAAATTCAAGAGGAGAATGAGAACATGAAAGCAAAAGTTCATATGTTCAACAAGAAGTTTGAATAATTCCAAGACTCCCTCACTGTCATCAGAAGATATCAAGACAAGCACATAGTGTAACTTGTATACCTTGGTGAGAAGGTCATCCAAATGGACAACTAGAAAGAGGATAGGTTCACATAGATGATGGTGCAACTATAAGAATAATTGGTAGAGAGTAAGAATTCCTTGACAAGGCTTCAAGAAACTATCCAAGAACACCGAGAAGCAAAGTGACCTTCCATTTCCATTGTAGATTCTAGCACTATGACTGATACCACCATGATAAAATCACCTTCTGTAGACATTTCTCTAGAGAAGATTGGTGACTTTGAGAAGCATACTAGAGGCATTGGTTCCAAAATTTTAAGGAAAATGGGCTATGATGGAAAAGGGATAGGAAAGAGGAGACAATGCATCATGACCCCCATTGTAACTACACTTTGGGACAAAAATGAAGGCCTAGGATTTTATGGTAGAAGTGAAATTTTAATCGCCATGAAGAAAACCATTTTCCTGAAGGAAACCAACATGTTGGAGTTGGATTTATCAACAGGAGAAGGAGAAGCAATAATAAGTAAAGGTGGCAACACAATACCAACTCATACTCCTTGTGGTAGATCGAAGGAGAGAAACAATAAGGAGATATTGCAGACTCATCCCACACCTACACTTAGAGACAACAACACACTAATCAACGAAATAAAGAACAAGAAGAAGACTAGGAGATCCACATCAAACCAAACATTTCTTGTTTGTAATTGTTATAAGAGGAGGGTTCATACCATAGAAAAGTGTTTTTATATAGAGTCATATTTTGTTTTTGTAAATAAAGGCCATTGTGAGGAAGTCTTCTCGAAGAAGAAAGCAATGTTCCACATGACTAATTTTTTTCCAAAAGTTGAATGGAAAGAATGATTCTCCAATTCAACTCTATACATAGAGGACCATTGAGAGGAGGAGTATGTAAATAAGTCCTTGGATATGACATGATAACTTTTTCCACCACCACAATTTGAGTGGTCACTGGGAAGAGAAGTGTGGGCGACTTCATCCAAAGCTTCACCCTAGACACCAAACAACTAGGAGAAGGGTGTGGAGGGTGATAGAATTTTTCCAAGTAGAGATAGAAGCACATGAGATCAACAAATTAAAAAAGAAGGAAAACAGGTTGATTCCAAGAGAAACCATAATCTCATTCATGTTTATGGTATTGCATCCGAAGAACCCCATATTGGAGTTGTGTCGGAGAATGGTGCACAAAGTTCAATGGCCTTAGAGGAGTTCTTGAGAATTCCATTTTCTATATACAATAATGGGTTGAAATCTCTTCCATTGCACACTAGTTGAAGAATGGATTTCCATTGGATGGACCAAATCCTACTACCATCATGTAGGGGTATGCAGATCAATCATTACAGTGACATGTCCATAGAAGGTTGTTTCCATGATGAGAAGCAATTGATCCTAGTAGAGGAATGCAACCACGCTTCCCTTGACTAGTTGTTGCATGATGGAAGTGTTCTATGGTCACACTAGACATAGACCAACATTCAACTTGGCTTCATCATTGTTGAGATGGAATATCTCATGGACATAAAGGGACATGGGAATGAATGTTGAGTCCATATTTTGGATTTGGATATTGCAGAGATGATAGTCAGTGAGCATAATTATATAATGAAGGAACAAATAAGAGAGAACCAGAGCTCGAGACACATCTAGGGACTAGAGCTAGTAGCGAGAGCCACGAGCTAGATATAGAGCCATATTTAGAGTTTTTTGCTAGGAGCCAGAGTCAAATCCACATTCCATAGGAAAAGGAATAAGTACATTGATCCATATTGGTTTCCTTGAGATTTTGGGGAACAAAATATTCTCAATGGGGAGGTGTGATTCAAAATGGATCTAGACCGATGAATGGGTGTAAGACTCAATACTTGTAATGTTAAATTTATAATTAATTAAGGCCAACAAAATTTGTAAAGTAATGTAAATTTGAAAGTCGGATAGGACAAAATGAAGAGAACATGAGAGGAAAATGCATAAATAAATGTAATTAAAAATTAAATAAAGGAGAAGGTTGAAGAAGGGTCGGGTCTATTGGCCTTCGCCTTACCCCCAAGCTCTCCCTGTTTATTCCCTCACTCTCATTTACAATGGGTCGCTTGTCCAAGAAATGTATAGATAGAGGAAGCCATGAATGCATTGTACCAGATATTGTTGAGATTAAATACTCAACCCCATTCAAAACTACCTTTCCCATTTGGGTTCCGGGGTAAATATTGTGTCTATTATGTCTTGAATTAGGATGAGATTTCTTGTGTTTATGGTGTTCAGTTTACATGTGAGATTGTTTCTTACTAACTGATAGTAAATGCATCCATTGTTTAATTAAAATATTATCGGAAGAATAATAGATCCATTCATAATTTAGTTCTCCCATTGGGATTTAATGAATGGAAACAACTCTAGAATGATCACTGGCCATCTGCAACTCAGATAAAAACAAGGTAGGATAGGTTTTTATTTCTTGGTCAATTAAATTGTCTATTGGTCGATCCCTTAACTTGCTATTCGACTTAACTCCCTCTATTCGACTCAAATACCATTCTGTCTGTTGGGTGAATTCCTTACACCTATGATGTTTTTTCACCGACACTAGGAATCTATCTTCATGCTTAGGAAATTTTACATCACCCTAGGGGTGTTTTCTTATGTGCTTGCTCGACTGCATGTTCTCTTGGTCGATTGGATTCCTCTTCAAGTGGCCTAGATCATGCTAGTAAATTTTATCTTACATAGGAGACTTAATTTTTGTTCATAATTCGAATCCATTTTGTTGAGTCGATATTTTACCTCCATGGTCGACTTCATCTCACTTGGTTCAATTTTGTTTTCTGGTTGACTTATCACTTCTTTTGGCCGACTCATTTGTTGATCCATTTATTACTTGGTTGACTTACCTTCTTGACCAACTCATTACCCGGTCGAATTGAATTATGGGTATCAACCTAGGATTATCTAGAATTTCGAAGCATATTTAGAATATGTTAGGAAAATTTAGATGATGTTGGTAATTTTTCAGAGTTGCTGGAACTTTTTATTCCAGACATTTCTCTTCACCAATGGTAACCCAAATATCACTATGAGAAATTATTCTAGCTTTCAGTCAACTTGAATCGTCCGTCGATTAGATTTTTTCACTGTTGGTCGACTCATTTCATTAGGCTATTTTTTTCCCCTTCTTTGTTTGGCTAACTTCACTTCCAGTTGACTAGAATTTTGTTCTGATCAAATGGGGTTTTTTCTCTTGGTTGTTTCATATTCTTTGGTGAACATGATGTTGGTAATTGATTGAAGAGAATAATTACAAGACAATAGAAAACATTATATCCACAGTAGATACCTAATATTGGTTGTCTACATTGTCAAAAATAATCTCCATAGCACCAGATTATTGCCACTAACGTCGAAAAATTTGCAGAGAATTTATCTTTACACACTAGGTTTCTATTATGATAGTAGTTAGTTGTAGTGTGTAGGGTATGAGAGTAGTGAAGGGATTTCCATTCGACAAAGAATAAATATTATAGAGAAGCATAGAGTAAAAGAGGCAAAGTGGCTTTACTACAGACAAGGCACTCTATGTAAGAGTAAGAAAAAGAAAAAAAATTAAATTCTACAAAGGTATCAATGTTAGTGAAGTGAGTGGGATATAAGCCTCCCATTTATGGATCAAAAGTCCTAGGGACATACGAATGGTCAATATTTCACCCCACTTGCAAAGATAAACATACTATAAATGATTGGTAGGGGTTCCCCATTTAGTGTAGAAAATTCCAGCACTTCTAAGGAAGATCAACGTGGAGGATTCACCTATGGATAAAGATCTACGGTCCATATTGTATCTACATGATATTCACCCCTAGATGATTGGAATAAAATGTCGATACAAATATCCATCCCAAAGGTCCTGTCATTGAATCTTCATAGGAAATGAGATCCCACCACATGTTCAGTGCCACTTTGTTGACAACAAATATTGTACAAAATATGCATTTAATTAGTCAATATCATATTCAATGCGTGCATGTTTGAATTATTTTCTCCATAAAATTTAAATAATGAAGCCTCCCTCTACCACTTTTGTGAAATATTGAAGGGAAATAAGGATCTATTGTGAAAAATACTTAAATCTTAATATATATTATACCTTCCAATGGAATTTGACACTTCCACCCACATCAAAATTGGTTTCCTCTTCTACCATCTCGGTACTAGAATTTTGTCGGGTAAGTTATTTTGATAGATCCACTTTGTTATTTTTTCTCTAAGAGAAAGTAGCCATCATGTTGAGGGATAAGAAGACCTCCTCAAATGATTTTTCTACCAGGTTGTCTAGCTACTACTTTGATATCAGAGAAAAATCCTCTTCCCAAATCCCTCCTTTAATTGATATCTTCACCATGGTAGCTACCCATGCACTCCAATACTCTTCCTCCTGTCAACTAATAGGAGAAACCTTTGGTCAATTCTTATACAAATAGGAAGTAAATCCATACTATGGTTCCTCAAACATATTCATTTCTTGAATTTGGTAATGTATGTGATATTTGTTTTGATCTTGTAGAATCCTTGGTCATGTCGGTCGACCACATCCAAGCAATTTTTTCATCACTTCCAAAACCATATTTTCCATGCTAAACACTCCACTCAAGATGACATTATTGTACCCAAAGGTTTAAAGGATTAGGTACCTCATAGTTTTTTATGATCAGAGAGGAAATCCATTATTCAAATTATTTCCAAGTCAAAGCCCATATCTAAGCCAACCTCTCCCATGAAGGATAAAGAATTTTGATAGGTGGTTCAAAGAGTATGTGGCCCCATTTACTTAATCTTAGGGAGAGAATATGATTCGATGATTGATGAGTCCATGTTTTCCATCCTAGATATTTTATATTTTCCTCCCAATCAGACTCCATATATGAGATATGTTAAAATCATAAACAAGGGCATGCGAGACTAGTTAATTAATTTTAGTACTAACAAGATTTTTTGGTACCCCTTCTACCTAGTGTATCTTTTCATTTTATGTCATAGTGCCTATCTGTCCCACTTGGGGCTAGAGAAATTTAAAGAAGGTGATCCACTAATATTCATTACCTAGATACCATGGGTTAGGAAGGGTGATGATGGATACTCTTGGAAAATTATATCAACAAGCTTATGTATATAGCCTTCTTAGTCATAACACGAAATAAGCTAGAGATAATGCTTTCTAAAATTAGGCCCTACCTACAATTACGGACTGAAGTGAAGAGAGGGGGATGGATCTTGGGAGAATAGTTTATTGTAATAAGAATATATATGGGTTAGATTTATCTCCTGACAAACTTCCAATTTTTCTCATCCCCATAATATTTCTTGTAGAATATATCATGTAGTTGTCTCAAGTCAATAAGACTTATTTCCTCAAGTCTAAAAATAAGGGTTATGTTACTTATCAAATTTCCAAGGTAGGATAATCACAGGAGTGGCAGGAAACCAAAATAAATAATTGAAGCCATGAATTTCCCTTGGGATAAGCCTAAGAAATATGACCCTCACTTTGTTCTACTAGCTGCTAAGGGAAATAAGAATCTTGGGCTTCATCACCATTAGAAGAATCCCCTATATGAAAATTTGGGCAAAAAGTATTCATGGGTGGAGGTAAAGGAACTTATGGTATAAACTATGGATCTTTATATGACATTATTTTAGCATTTCCCTCCTCCCCATTTTGAAAATTCCAAATTCCCACCCTAATTTACCTTTTATAGGCATGAGGGTTAATTTTTTTTACTAAAGCCAATATGAAATTTGTGGCCTTTCTTGAGAATACAAGACATGAGGTACTAGATGGAAAATTTAAAAGGCATAAGATGGGGGCTTGGTGGAGAATGATATTGTAACCTCAAAGTAGGAAAAGGGCCCCTATTATAAGATCCCAAAAGACCACAAAATTTATAGGATCTATGATGACATCCATGATGAGGTTGAGAATAAAGATGAGCCTACAAGAACATGGTATTCCCATAAGGAGAGGAATAACAAGAAAACAAAAGTTCAACAAATCAAGTACCTACCCAAGAACAAATTTAAGGAAGGATCACTTATGAAAATGGATTCCACATGATCAAAGCCATAGGTTTCAAAGGCATAGTTGGAATAGGAAAAAAATGAACAAGGCACATCTAAGGTGATATTATTGAAAAGAGGCCCAAGGTCCTAGGGTTAGGATATAATCCTAATGCTTTGGTGCCTGAAAAAGGATATCTACAACCAACCTTTACTCCAACAACAAAGAAAAATATGGAATTCAAGAAAATGTATAATATTTGAATAAAAGGGCCCAATTCCTTGGTATTAATGAGATAGGACAACCCCAACATGAGAAATACACCCAAGAAAAGAAACAAAGATCAATTCCCCTAGATATTGACAATATTCATCCCCGTGTAATTGAAGGAAGAAAAGATAAAGGCACAAGAGGAGAAGAAGTCCATGGATAAAAATAGAAAGAGGAATGAAAAAACACATAATGAAAGAAATCAAAATAAGAGGAGAAACAATATTTGAAAAATAATAAAGTAGGATAGTTGAAGAAGAGGAATCAAATAACAAGAAAAAGTAGGAAGAATGTTTTTTTGTAGAGGAATAGACAAGGAAGAGAGAAAAAAAGGAAGAGGGAAAGAATAACACTGAAGAAGACGAACAAAAGAAGAAATATGAAGATGGAAAAAATAAAAATGATGTATAAGAGGAATCATAGAAAGTTGTAGAAGAGGAATCAAAGGGAGGTGTAGAGGAAAAAAAGAAGAAGAAATAACAAGAAGAATCAAAGAATAAATCAGAGGTTGAGATGAAGAATGAGGAGGAAAGAAATGGTCTAGAAAATAGAAAAGTGATGAGGAAGTAGTGGCCATGAAATCTAAAAAAGAAAAGGGATATGAGGATAATTATGAAAAGAGTGATGAAGGATGGCCAAAATTACCAATATCCAAATATAAATAATGAAAATATAGAGGGAGGAGCTAAGAATGTCCGTTCGGGAAAAACCCAAATTGTGATGAGAGGATTGTCCTCCCAAAATATCCAATCCTCTCTCGCTCTCTCAACTTATCCCCCCCTCTATT
>SNQJ01S0014718.1:85240-107909 GCA_010110895.2 Picea sitchensis
TATAGACTTTAATGACACTACGCATATTATGTTTCAGACATTCTACAAACAACACATATTGAGCTTTCCCTTTTCCATTACTCAAACTTACCATTCCTTTACCTTTTATTTTTCCTGGTGCATCATTTCCAAAAGTTACATTCCCTGATCTTCTTTCACTTAGAGTTAGAAACTTACTTTTGTCTCCAGTCATATGTTTGGAACATCCACTGTCAATATACCAGGGATTATTTTGTCTTTGGGCTGATAACACTAGTCTACTCTTGTCATCTTCTTTCTTCTTCAAATCTTGAAATTTTCATCATTAGAGTTCTGGTTCTTTTTCTGTTGGGGACACTTAGATGCAAAATGACATATCTTACCACAGTTAAAACATTTGAAGGGAAGCTTGCATTGATATTTTTATGATCCTTTCTTTAACCTTCTCACAAATTTTGTCTCAATATCATCTAAATCTGAATTAGTATTCTTGTTTTCTTTAAAAGATGGTTCTTTAGTAATGGATTTATCTTTGTTGATTCTCATTTCATATGCAGTTAGAGTTCCTAGGAGTTGATCAATGGACAGAGTTTTAAGATCATTTAGTTCTTCTATTGCAGAGACTTTTGGATTAAATTTATCAAGCAGAGATCTTAAAATCTTTTGAACTAAAAATGATTCTTCAATATTCTCACCAAGACCCTTCATGGAATTCACAAGTTCTTCAACTATTAAAAAATAATTACTAATTGTTTCATCTTCATTCATCTTTAGTTTTTCAAACTTCAACCTATATGTTTGAAGTTTGGCATCTTTTACTTTCTCATTTCCTTCATAACTATTAATAAGTTTATCCCACATAGCTTTAGCAGTTTCAAGATGCATCACCTTTACAAACTCATCTTCATCAAGTCTATTCAAGATAGAATTCATTCCTTTAGAATTAAAGATAAACTCTAACTTATCACCCTTGGAAGCCAACACAACAGGCTTTGTATATCCAGTCTCTACTACATCCCAAACATCAGCACCTAAGGCCATTAAATATGTTCTCATTCTAACTTTCTAGAAGGAAAAATTTGCTCCATCAAACAGAGGAGGCTTAGTAGCTGAAGTCCCTTCATGACTTGTCATGTTTAAGCTTATATATCTACCTTTGAATAAAAGGAACCCTCTCTGATACTGATTGTTTAAATTACTAAGACAACTGAGAGGTGGGGGTGAATTAGTTGTTACTCTGCTTAAACAATTTTAAGTCTATTAAACCAATTTTAATATTTCATAAAGTGACCATCAATATTAAACATCACATGGACAACATAAATAATGAGAATCAATCACACATAAGATATACAAAGAGACATATTTTTCACGAGGAAACCCATAAAGGGAGAAAAACTCTTCTTCTTCAAAATGATAGGCAGTCTTTTAAGTTCTGTACATCATCTATGTTTGAGCACCAACTCAAAGTGAGGTTACTACCTTTGTTTTACAAGCTCCAACTTGTTGAGAGCACCAAATATTTGGTTTCTCTAGCACCCACTAGAAGGAAGCACTAACTCCCTAAATATTCCAGCACCAACTGGATTTATACAAGCACCAACTTGTATACAGAAAACTCTGTGTTTTCCAAAGCACGACCCTACCACCCTGTTTTCTAGCCACAACTAGATGGAAGATACAACTTCCAATATTCAATCACCAACTTGAATATCAGAGGACCACAGTCCTCCCTAGCACCACACTTCCTCCCTGATTATGAATAAATGATTAACAAACAAACAATACATGTATTTCAATTCTTACCCCTTCTTCACTGTTCTGCAATTCTTCTATGGTTCATGCTATTCTGCTATTCTTCTCTTTCTTCTGTTTGTTCAATGACTATTACTCATCTCTAATTTTTATCTCATGCTCTGCATACTATAATTTTACCCTTCTTACAGTTCATCTCATTTTTCTGGTTAGAATAGCCAACATCACACAGTCGCTACATCTCTCCTTTTATACACACCAGCCTCATCAGTTACACTTCGAATCTCCTTGGACAAAGAAGAAAACATCTCATCAAATTAATCACCAAGCGATCAAGAACCATGATTCGATTATGTTAACCGAAATGAAATTGAACAGTTAATCATGAAGATCAATAGTAGCCCTTCGATCAGATGCTCAAATAAACATCACCGTTAGATTAAATCTACAGGGTCTTGCGTTTATCCCATATGCCCACTGGATGTGACCACAAGCCTAATCAAAATGCGTTTTTCATTTCTCATTTCAGAAATCCTATGTTGAAGGGTCTCGACACTCCAAGTTGCGATCCCCGAAACTCCGAAAAGGAGCTTAGCTGGACTGGCTCCTTCCCTTCTCGTGGCCATGTAACCACATTTTGTGACCACTCGCTAACCAAATGAGCACTTCATGATTCGCAACTTCAGGAATCTTGTGGTGAATAGTTTTGACTCTTCATGTTGCGATCACCAAAAGGGAGCTTAGCTCCACTAGCTCTTTCCCCTCACATGACCATCGGTGGTGGCCACAGCCTACACCAAAAGGCGTTTCACATTTCATGAACTTATGAAATTCATTGAGCCTGATCAACGGTCGATATCTCCAATGATCCGACGGTCCAGATCTCATCGCAATCTCGCATTTCAAGATTCCTGTGATGAAGGGTCTTGACACTCCAAGTTGCTATCCCCGAAATGGAGCTTAGAAATTAGCTCCTTTCCTTAATCCTTAGACGATGTGACCTTGTCTATGACCACGAGCCTTCGTCATGCCTGATCAATGGTCCACAATCTCTGTTTGATCAATGAATCAGATTAAGTCATGGTTTCACATTTCACGATTTCATACGATATAGCACCTCCTTTATTTGACTTTTCAATCAACAAAATGCCAATCATTCGCCATGTGTCCTATACATCCAACGTTCCACATCATACCTCAATCCCAAGGTTCATATCAATTCTCTGGATTTTGCATATTGCAAGTTCCCACACCATGTTCTGTTGACTCCTCCAATGTGCAGGTCAATGAAATTCTGGTCACTTGTCACGTGTCCTTCTTGAAGATGGACAGTCCTGCTGCTTTTGGGATTTTGTAGGCCCGCTTCATCTTGCACGTAAAGATATTTCTCCTTCTTATGGATCCAATGATAGTCAGTATTCAGTCTCAGATATGACACCCGAGATCTATTCTCTCCTACTGCGTGCTCCTCCTATCTGAATTAAGATCTGACAGTCATCGGGAATTTTGAATGGGATCCAATGATCACTGTTGATATTTCCATTTCCATGCCATTATCATTGTGCTATTGATTGTGTTGATATTTTCCATGAATGACAAACATGCATACTCTGCCTCTGTCTGAAAACATGCCAACAATATTCAACAGGTTTTGAGCACTCTGCGGTAGCACAAGATTTATGCCAACTTGGAACATTATCTTTTGGCATGAACAGGGTCCAATTCTTGGGATACATTGTTTATGAACATGGGGTACATGTTTATCTAGCTAAGATCAAATTCATTCGTGACTGCCTAGCCCCGACCACACTGACAGAGCTTCAGAGATTTTTGGGACTAGCCAACTTGTATCGACGGTTTGTGTTGGGATTCTCTCATATTGCATGGGCCCTCAGCCAGGTGACCAAGGGTAGTGGTAGGGACAAGTTCACATGGAGGAAGGAGAAGTAATGAGAATTATATGATCTAAATCATCGCTTGTGCTCAACTCAAGTACTCTCCTTGCTCGATCTACAGTAACCATTCAAGATTGAGACTGATGCATCTGACTATGTTGTGGGAATAGTTCTCACTCAACACGGGCATCCGATGACATACCATTGTGAGACACTCTCTGATACTGTCTGAAAATGCCCCACCTATGACAAGGAAATGTATTCCATTGTACAATCTTTTCATCAATGGAAACATTACATTCTGGGGAAAGAGACGATCATACACACTAATCAAAAGCCTCTACAATTCATACAAACACAGGGGAAATTGCAGAACGACCTCCATCATAAGTGGTCCACATACCTATAGTAGGTCTGTATCAAAATTAAGTATAAGACAAGTATCTCCAATCTTATCATTGACTGCCTCAGTCGGCCTCATGTGGATTCACTCACCACTGTGCTCCATTCCTGTGGACATGAAGCATCTGTGTGCCCCCAACTTTATCATCAAGATCCAAACTTCACCACCACATATCATCTCTTGGGTATAGGCGCAACTGTCACTTATTTTCACATTCAGGACAGAATCCTATACCACCTGGGCCATCTCTATGTTCCTACAAGCGAGCATGCAAAGATGATTTGGGAATCCCACTATAGTCGGGTGGAAGGACATTTTTGCGTAGAGAAAACTATGGTCTTTCTTTAGAAACATTTTTATTGGACAAAACTTCGACATGATGTCAACAAGTATACACCCCTCTTCCAGTTCCTATGCCATTTCCAGGCCAGAAATCAAGAAGCAAGGCTTATACACCCCTCTTCCTATTTCTGAGAATCCTTGGGAATACATCTCAATGGATTACATGTATGACTTGTCTTCCACCAAGCACATAAATGACTGTGTGTTTGTGGTCGTTGATTTGTTTTCAAATATGGCCATCCTCACAGCTTGTAAGAATAATTTCACAGTGGTTAATACTACCAGGCTCTTCTTCTAATGAGTGTGGGTCCACTTTGGGATACCAAAAACCATCATCTCCGACCGAGACAACAGGTTCCTTAACACCTTTTGGTCGAGTCTCTCATCTCTGTTGGACACCAAGCTCACAAAATCCAATGATTTCCACCCTCAAACTGAAGGCCAAATAGAGGTCGTCAATCATATGATTGTGCACATCCTGTGCATGTACAATTCTAAGCATCCACATACATGGGACGAGAGTCTCCCATATGTCCAACACATTTACAACATGTCTCCCATAGTTCCACCGACCATATCCCATTTCAGGTGGATCTAGGATTCCAACCCTTGGGATCCATTGATGTTTCACTTCCTCTTTCCACCACACAGAAAATCTCTTCCCTTGATTCGTCTACTATCGACAAATCCACCAGATTCATTGAGCAGATTCAACACATCCACCAACAGGTCCAGGAAATTTTGCAAAAATCCAATGCTAAGTACAAGCAGCACCATGATCAACACATGGTACCACACCTATTTCAGGTTGGAGACAAAGTCTGGTTACATTTGCAGAAGTAACATCTCATCAGGCCCCATCAAAATCTTTTCCCACTTCATTGTGGGCCTTACACTATCACCAAGGTTGTGGGTAGCAATGCTTTTGATATCAACACTCCACCCATCCTTGGTCTTCATTGAGTATTCAATGTGGACCTCCTTCGGCCATATTTTCCACTATTATTAGACACCTCCAAGATCATCGAATAGTTGACACCAACATAGCTCAAATTTGACTGCATGGAACAAGAATCCACTGACCAGATAATGGACACACACGTCAAGGGCACTCACCAACAACGAATACAACTTTATCAGGTTATCAAGGTAGGGAAAATCATACACCAAGGCAAGTGGCTCACCCAGGTCCAAATCCAACATAATTTTCCTCACCTAATGGGAGAAATCACTGCAATGAAGACCATTACTTCCTAAGGGGGGAGTATTGATCCAAGTGGATATTGGTGGCCACCCACCTATTCCAACTATCTCCTCGTGTCCATTTTTGTTTAGCACATTCTTCTGTATTGCTTTGCAATTGTGGGTTCTACACTTATGGGGTAGTCTAAAGCCCCACACATCCTCCAAGTGGACACAGGTGGCCTCTCGCCTAATCCAAATATATTATTTTGTATTTTTTCATGTCAACACATCTTGTTGTACTTCCATGACTGTTTTGGGGCCCTACATTGTTTTTTTGGCTCACCACAATCAAACTATAGATGGAGTCACATTTTGATGACAGAATATGTATCTCTCTGAAATACCTTTCCAACAGGCTATCACGTGCCTAAAACAGAGGCCGTATGCAAAAGTTACGACCTTGAGAAGTTGAGGTACCAAATTACACCAACTTACCCATAGGGTCCACATGACTTTTCATGTTTCACCTTCTAGGATTAGATTTTTGGATGTCTAGGGTTTTGGAATTTATGGGTAATATCAAAAAGGCCTATGGAGCCTCATTGCAATCCATTATTCTTAGACAGATGCACATAGAAGCCACATCTCTTCTCAGAGATAACTACCACCATTCAAGCAAGTGTTTCAGTTCTGCAGTTTTACAGTTTCAACCTATTTCATTATTTAATAGAAGATATTGTTCATTGGATATTTTTTTTATTCTTCATATCTCTATGTTTATATATTTTATTCAGTCTATTAATAAATTCATTCTGCTCCTAAATCCGGATCACTCATGATATTATTATTTGTTCAAGGGTGACATAAGTAGTTTCCATATAAAGAACGTGACTGATTCCCATCCTTCTTTTTGTTTTTTTATATTTTTTTCTTTTTCATATTATAAATCCCAAAAAGGAATAAAATAATTGTATATTACAATGGAGGAAACGAGCATTGCAAGAAAGTAAATTAGTTCCAAGTGCAAGGAACATACCTATTCTCAATTCAAGGAAATGTGTGCAGGAAATGAATGATCGAGGGAATTTTCCTCCATGGATAAGGTTTCAAGTCACAAAAGTAAAAAATGAAAGGCTGGTGACTATTCAAGAATGCATACAATTGGCTTATACAATAGTAAGTTGAACCAAACATTAGAACCGAAAGGCACAAGCGACCAATATGCTATGAAGATACAACTTAACACAAAATTTTGGAAGCCCTTGGGGTCATTTGGTCAGAAGATATTTTGAGAAGAAGTAATGAGGTTTCATCAAAAAATCATGGTAGTACTAAATAGATCTTTCAAGCCTAAGAAACTACAGCGAGAGTGTCAAAATGGTGAGTAAAGTACTAACTATGGCACTCATGAAGAGGTAATCTCTATCATTCGTAAACAACACCTTTAAAGAAACTTTGAGGGGATGATGTTGTGAACAAATGGGATTGAACCTATGTCAATATTGTGATTAGTAAAGACAAATTCATTGTGTAGGTGGAGTGGAACCTACCCTAAATTCCTATAACGACCACAATACATCAATAAGGGAGCCCTGTGGGTATTAGCAAGAATAAGATTGAGAAGAAAATATGTTGTTTTAATGCAAAGTCATGGAAATCCACTAAACAAGACTCCCGAGCCTATGCAATTATTTCAGCATGGGTGCCAAAATGCAAGCCATGGTCTAACTAGGGTACCCATGAACAATACACTCTACCACATGAATTACAACACTTTTTCACAATAAAGAAGGTTCAATGTCGCAATTCAGTGGGGTCGATCCTAAGGAAAATATGTGATTGATATGGATAAATGGAGTATGCAGGCGAGGTGGTACCTACTGTACATGCTAGTAAAGAAAACAATACATGTCAAAGAAATCTAAAAATGCCACCAGTTATACAAATCTTTGTAAAAATGAGATCTCTAAAAGACAACTACATAAGAACACAACTCCTAGGTGTTTTATTAGGTCAAACGATATAGAATTTTTAAAAATTAGGGAATTCATTTTTGAAAAAGTGGAAAAAATGTGTTAAAATAAGTTTAAAACTCATTTTTTCCCATTTCATTTTTTTTTTTTACCCTTTGGAGAGTATTGGATCCACTTTTATTTTTTGAACTTCTATATACCAATATGGGGTGCACAAAGCTCGGAATCCAAAACTGCTTGGACCAAGTAAGTAATCTCTTCCTCCTCTTCATTTTTATCCACAATATTTTTAGATTTAGTGGATTTTTTTAGTAGAATATGAAATTAAAAGTCACATAGGCATGTACACGACTTTTCTTAAGGCGGGTCGCACACATACGTGATTGTCTTAACTATCAATCACATACAACTACACAAACATTGAATTTAAAGAGATTTGACTCAAAAAACATTTGTATTTTGAAGGATGGTGATAGAGTGGAGGGAGAGGGAACACGGGGAAGTTGATAATGATGTGATGAATGATTAGGAGGCCTAAGAATCTCTCTGTTTATTCATATTATACAAGTTTTTTCATTGCAATGGAATATGTGAACAACAAATATTTATTGCAAATCTGATAGATTATTGAACTTGACGCATATGCTTTCATGATCAGGGGTAATATTTAAATATTGAAACAAAGTATACATACTTTCTTATTGGGATACCTCAGTGAGGAGATGTCATTAATTTAAAAGGTAAAAGATTTGTTTGTCTCACGATCAATGCATACATTTCATTGTAATGCTTAGCCGAGAGACAGAACATTGGGATACAACTCTCGATAGGGGAGATTACAAGCCTTCGTATTAAGATCATTGTATTATTGATTTCTCATATTACAAGATCAACATCATTGCATCAAGCCTCTCGGAAAATTATTTTTTATGCCAGAGAATTTCTTAGGCCAAAATTGTATGATTGGAGCACAACGTTGTTGTCATGTATGAAGGCCCAATTGACAGGATGAAAAAAGGGAAAACTAAATAATTTTGGCTATGGAATCATCACGTGTCATTTCTTCTTTGAGAGGATACCCATGATAATTTCTAGAGTGGACATCCATCCTCACTATGTACGAGATGGTGCAATGGAGAGACAGACTGAAGTTTTACCGAGGAAGGGGGTAGAGAAGCTAGGGGATCCATGGGATGATGCCTTATTTTCTTGGTGGTCACACCAAGTGGTATCCATAGAGAACTATCCCTATGAAGGGATAGACTAATGGAAGGACACAAATATGTCTATCCCTCCCGACAGTGCCTATAGAGATATTTGTAAGAAAAAATTATAATTATTTGATTTTTATATTTCGAGGAATATAAATGAATAAATGTTTTTGATGTTGATCATACACATAATGATGTTGTTTGATTATGCAGTGTCAAACCAAGACGACTAGAGGTATTTCCTCTACATGTGTGACATGGTCATGATGGACAACCATGAGTATATGTTGACTAAGTTTTAGATAACATCTAGAGGAATCTAGACATATTAGTGCATTCAATGCCCACGGTATGGATTGAGGATCTACCAAAGTGGATGAAATGAATGTAGTTGGAGTTATAGGGGCATTGATATGACTCTTTTGATGTCTTCTGCATGTGGTGCTACGAGAAACATGTAGAGGGAGGGGTAGGTCCCTTAGGAAACTGATTCAGAGATACTTATATTTTGTATTATCAATCCCTATACAGGACAATCAAGGCTTAAAGCCTTTTTTGAGACATGATCCACTTTTTTGTAACTAATGATTATGATATATATACATACAAATGATATTTTTTCCTTGATAATGATGTTCTTATGATTTATTTTTATTTCATGAATTATTTTAGTTTTCAATTTAACGTGAATGATGTAAATTCCAATCTAACACATAGTTAGCAAATGAGTCACATAATACATTGAAATTTATCAGAATATGAACATAAGTAATATGATCAAAACAACGCTCCAAAAAATGTACTCGAAGGAAATGACGAAGTAAAACAAGGTTGTGAATACGATAATTACCATTTAGTTGGAATACAACCAACTAAGCACCGAGATAAACTTCTAAGGATTGAATATGGTGAAAAATAGCATCACGAAGTAGTTTTATAAAAAATCTATACTCAACTACATTAGTAGTACATGGGTTGAGAAAAGTGCCCTAGAAATGATCAATTCTCTTGTAGGAGAATAAATAACCTAAGGTACAAAATCTAGATTATGAGTGTGGCGACTAGCGCCATTTGCATACCCTACAAAAACCAATGAAGCTCATGACATATGCCAACCAAGTAGAAGCACCATAAGCATTATTAATGAAAAAATAATATTATACCATCACTATGTATAACTATATACAATAATTACAAGAAGACCACCTAAGAAAAGATTATCATGCATAGTACATTTTCAAATAGAGCCCATTTCTAGGCTCTGAAAGTGAATTCCCCTCAAAATATTCAAGCTCATAGGATACTTTCCATAAGGAAAATATCACAATGTAGGGGCCATACCATAATGGATTAAACTTTCCTTCCCCCAAGGAAGCTTTGTCTTGGTTGTAGACTAAGACAAGATCACCTTGCGAAAAAATTCTTAGGTGCATGGACTTATCGTACTAACTCTTAACTCATTTTTTGTGTGCTTTGTTTGTAGTAGTAGCATCTTGACATTTCTCATCAAGGTGTTCCAGATGGTAAAGGCACTCTTCTAACTCAGTGGAGTTAGGTAGAATGTCTACAACATTATTAAGGGACGCAATATCACACTCAATAGGTAAAACTAATTCCCACCCATGAACAAGATCGAATGGTGAAAAGGCAATAGTTCCTTTTATTGCAGTCTCATAGGCACATAAATCTAGATAGAGAATTATGTTATAGTTAGAATTAATTGCGTTGACTGTGCACCAGAGAATGGTTTTAGGAGACTTATTAATATCCTTGACCTATCCATTCACCTATGGGTAATATGGAGATGAGTTATCCTATATAAAACCCAACTTAGAAGCAAGTTTTGACATCATCTTGTTCTGGAAGTGACTTCCATGGTTAGTGACAATATCTTTCAGAACACCAAACCGAATTATAACCTAGTTGAATATGAAGAATGTGTATGTATCAACATTGCTCAAAAAAGTAGGCATGGCTTCCACTCACTAAGTGAAATAATCAACGGCCAAAATGATGTAACAATGCCCCCTATTCGAAGGTCGGTGGCATGTCATAAAATCAATGCCCCACTTAGTAAATAAAGAAATGATGATGAATATAAAAATGGGAGCAGGATGCGTGTGCATTTTCTGAGAAAAAATATGGGAAGGGTGACACTTATTGACCACTTTAATGCAGTCTTTAAAAATTGATGTCCAAAAGTACCCTGTGCGCAAGATCTTTTGGGTTGTTGCTAGTCCTAATAAGTGATCGCCACACACTAAACTATGATAGTAATTAAGAAAAACCTCCACTTCCTCATGGGTTAAAAAACTATAGAGAATTGAATGAACCCCTCAATGATACAAATTGTTGCCAATAATAAGGTAATTCTTTGTCTGATGGAGAATCTGATGTCGGTCATTCCATGAGTAATGTAGGAAAAATTTGAAAGTGTGGAGAGATATAAGGATATATATGTACCAAGGCTCAATAGAAGAGATAAGGAACAAATTTTCATCAGAAAACAATTCTGTATCGGTGGGTTCTTTGTTATCTCTAGGAAATCATGAAATTAACTCAACGAAAACTAGGGATTTTTTAGACTTAGCAGAAACAAATTCCAAATCGAATTCTTGTAGAATGACAATCCACTTATTGTATTTCCCCCCTATAATATGCCATGTCAGGACATATTGAAATGGATTGACGTCATTAATGACTATGGTTTTACGTAATAAGATGTAATTTTGGAGTCTTTGGACAACATGGATAACTTCCAAGGCTAATTTCTCCATATGCAAATAATTGAGCTCTGCTCCAATCAAGCCACGTCTCAGGTATTATATGACATGATCTTGTGAGCTAGCATCCTATTGAACTAAAATAATGTCGATTGTGGCGTATTCTACCATGATGTATAACAAGAATTACCTACTATACTCTGTAGGACTAAGTAGTAGGGTAGACATAAGCGCTTTTTTGAGTGTGTCAAACAATCGTCGGGTGGAATCATCCTAAATTAAGGGATCCCGTTTCTTTAGAAAGTGCCTTGGTGATATTGGAATAATTCACAATAAATCACCGAAGGAAATTGGCCTTTCCTTGGAGACTTTATAATTGGAAAATGTTTCACGGCTGAGGGAGAAATGAACTATCACCTCCACCTTCAACGGATCAGCCATGATCCCTTTGTTGGAAAAAATGAAGCCTAACAAACACCCCAAGATGACATAGAATATGCACTTGTGTAGGTTTAACTGAATTCAATAATAATGACATATTTTGAAGATTAATCTAAGGTGAGTTGGATGATCCACCCTCTTTCAAGAGCAGGAAATGAGATCATCCAAATAAGCTTCAACGATATGCTTTAAATTGTGGAAGGAAAACGACATTGCTCGATGGAAAGTGGCTCCAAAATATTTAAGACCAAAAGGAATTTTTCAATAAGTGAAGGTACACTAAGGACATATAAATGGCATTTTATGTTGGTCCTCAAGCCAGATATGAATCTGGTTCTAGACAAAAACACCATCCATGAAAGAGAAAATGTCACTCCCGACACATTCATCGATGATCTGATCAATGAAAAGTGTTGAGAAGTTATCTTGTATACACACCTTATTAATATACTAGAAATCAATATGGATGCATATAGTCCCTTGATTCTTATCAATGGGAATGAGATTTGACATCCATTTTGTGAGGGGTACTAGGTAAATAAAACCTTCCTTCATCAGCTTCTCAACTTCAACTTTAATGGTCATTGTCTTCCTTGTATTTATTGGTCATATCTCTTATTGAACATGTTTGGTGTTTTTGTAAGTGAATATTTCGTGCTTGGCGATTTGAGGGTCAATGCTTGACATTTATTCGCGTGACTAGGAGAAAACGTTGCATAACTCTTTAAAAAGATAAGTATACATGTTGATATCTTCAAGAGAATAGTTTTCCTATAAAAATGTTCTCTACATTGTCAAGGGTTTTAGAAATGTTGATCATAATTGTTTCAAATATATTCACCATGCTCCCTTCAACATAGACAGTGTGATTTTATAATGGGTTCACAGATTGATCAAAATTACTACTCACGACTGATCGCAATTATCCATTTTACAAGAGACTAATCTTAGGGAGGGAATATAATCAATGATGTATATCCTCCCGTGGAATTTTCGATACTTTCATTTCTTCTATAATCACTTCATCAGAAGGAAAAAATGTATCAAGGAAGTTAAGGGAATTCAAAGAATTCTAATCCCAAACAAGATATTGGAACCGATCGTTCTCCTTTGTCCATGCAGGATTATGATTAGGGTCTATAGTCATGCATTGAATATCTTGATAAATGGATTCAAATACAAACAATTGAATTTCCATCCCAATATGCACGCAACCCCCCATCGATTCATATGGAAAAGGAAGCACCCATGGATCTTGAAAATACAAGGTCCTAAGAGAACTAATTCTCGTGATAGGGACTGGGGGGATCGACTTTTGATAGCTGACTGGGATAGCTCAAATTTAAGAAATCGGTGTGGAAAAATCAAATATCCCATGAGTGAAGGATACATTCCACAACCAATACTCTGAGTTGTCATCTGAGAGTTTTTGATCCACATGATTGTTGATCTGCAGTTCACCACAACATCAGAAAGGTTGAAATCTATCTAGTCAATGTTTATTATCTTCCCTTCATGGAGGAAGCATAGGATTTGAAACACCAATGATACGACAATATTCATGGCATAAGTCCAACTCCTTACTAGAAACAAGCTATAGTCGAGCGATACGTCGACTACTTCAACATGTATAGAAATAAATTTTCTTCCTGAATGGACTGGGATAATGGTTTAAACAATTTTTCATGGTTCAAAACGATTTTCCATGTATAGAATACATAAGTTCATGGTTTAAACGATTTTCCATAAAAAATAGTCAAGAGAGTAGGATAATGGGAAAGGTATGGAGAGTCGATAGCTTTCCAGCAAGATAAGGACATGACACATGTCAAAGCAGCTTCGTCAACGATGATCCTCCTAATAATACATTTGACCATTGTCCTCCTAATAAGATGTTTATATGGAAGGCTATATGATAAGGAATACAGGGCTTCACTTCAATAGAATTGAAATTCATAACAAGATGGATAGCATAATTAGCAACTCTAATTTCAAATAACAATGTAGTTCATTTTGCGGGGCAACTTTGAAGCACCTATAAAGAAAACATTGCACACAACATTTGATCTAAGTCCTAAACAATAGATTAGATGGGAGAAACACATGCATTATGATTGTGCAACATCCTCTTATACAAACCCTTAGGAATGCATGGAATCATTTATTTCTCAGGTTTCTATATATGGAAAGAGGCATGAGGATCAAAACTCTCTTTTCCTTCTGAAGTCGACTCCAGATTACTATAATTGTGGGACCTAGTAGACAAGTCTACCTATTATTATTTTGTTTGGTTGAACATATTCACGATCACCTAATATCCATGTAACGAGGATGCACTTGAAATTCCCCCTTACGGATTGGAAGTGGAAGAGACAACTTACATATTTTGTCCTCGCGGAAATAGAGTTTTCAATACGACAGGTTGTTGTTGTTGCAACTTTATCAAGAGTTAGGATTCTAACATCTTCGAGCATTGATGATTAGGTGGTCATCCCCACAAAGCTTACATGAGAAATCCACCTTCCTCTTTTCCTTTTTTTCCCTTCAAAATTATTATTATCCTTTTTATCGTTTCCCCTGCTACCCTTCTTTCCCTTGCCTTTCTTCTTCTCTTTGGGTTGTTGAGGACCCTTTTTAGTTTTCAATTGCACAATGTGTACATCCAAGGACTGGATGGTGGGGTTGGTCGAGCCAAGGGCCAGACCAACTATAGTTTGTTTAATATAAAACTACTAAATCTGGTTAGAGACCAGATATGCAGATTTACTTTGCAAGGAACCGACAATACCATCGACATGTGGTCCTGATTTTAGTTTTTACAAGTCGAGAGTTGACCGTGGTGTGTTGGGAATGATCTCATAGAGTGTGCATGATTGAGATTAAATCAAATCCAACTACTATGCTCTAAATATTGATTTTTCTTCTATGCACACCCCCAAATTTTCCACATCCTTAGATATATAAGGAAGTAATGACCCGAAGAACCATTCCAAGAGAAATCCAGGTGGGACAGTGGCTTTAATCAAGCTCTTCCATATCCTTCATTCCCAAATATGATTGGAAATGGGTGTAGCTTTATCTTGTTCAAAGTTAGCTAAAATATTTTTACCAACAACATAGCAGACAAGGATTTGGAAATGATTAAGAAAATCCATGGCCAGATCCCCAAACATGGTGTACTTCGACCTTTCCAGTTCTATATACTATTTAGCAACACCCCTAGTAAGGGTGCATTGGAAAAATCATAAACGGATCGAGTCAACCTTCAATGAATTAGATGAGAACCATAAGTGAAATGTACTTACATAATCCTATGGGTATTCACCACTCTTTCCTTCGAACTTTGGTATATCTGAAGGTAGTTTTGTGGGGACCATAGGCCTACTCGGTTCATGATGAATCATGTCATTCATCAACTTAGAAAAATTAGGAAAATTCAGAGTTTCTAGAAAAGGTGTCCTAGGTTGTGACATCGATTGATTGGAAGCCTAAAAAGAAAGTCCTGGATTGTAACTGGCACAAGGTTTTTAGGAATATTTTTTGGATGAGCCAAATCCTTGGTTGAAACCATGGTTCTAGTTAAATAGAATAAAAATCCCACCCATTTGATTCCTAAATGGAAAAAGAAGGATTACCCCTTGCGTACCCTCCTTGTGAGTGAATACCTCTCTACATGGGGTTCCACTGACTCAGAAAGGGGTTTCCCCCTAATGGAATCCCTTGCAAAGGGAAATACCCTTGCATGGGACTCCATTGAGCCTGGAAGTGGTTTCCCCCTAACGATCTTGTAGACATGGAGAAAGGATTATTCTCAAACCCACCATATAATGTGAGTGAGGTCAAGGTGAATGGCATGCTAGCGGATTGGAATATTCCACACACAGAAGCTTCCCCAGCCCCCAAAGGGGTTAGGGACCAAATACATGAATGCCCCGCTTCCAACAAAAGGGAACAATGGAGGGATATGACCTTGGCTTCAAGCAACAACTTGGTAGGGAATCCAAGGATTCCCTGAACCAACATTAGAAATGTGGGACATCGATTGGAACCCATTCAATGTGTTTAACATTCCCATTGATGACATACCGAATGATAAAGAGTTTGTTGTTGAAGGTAATGACATGGAAACATAAGAAGGTTGTGTAGGACCAACAATCAATGAAGAAAATTTGTTGATAGATGCTACAATAGTGGACTTAATCACACAAATTGTTTGGTTAGACATGTTAGGGGGAAATATCCCACTAGTGATGATTTTCGAGGTGGGAGTTACGGTGACTCCCGACCTAGACACTTCTATATTTCCTTCCATTGTGGCCCAGTGAAGAGGGATACTATCAATGAAGTCTGACCCGCGAGGAGAAAATGGAAAACAAAATGGATCTTAGTGTCTAGTTAATAGAGGGTTGAAAGGTTGAGCAAATTATTCAACCCCAAGATCAATTACCATTACAACCTCTGAATCAGAAATGTTTATTTTTGTGGGTTTCATAATTAAAGTCTTGATCATACTAGTTGGTACAAAAGTGTCAGATTGATCAAGTCGATGCCTCAAAGGAAGCGAATGATGATTCATTTCAACTTCTTTAAGGGGAATACCTTGAATTCTCCTCGATCGATGAAGTGTTTGATCAACCACTTTGAGTTGTTATATTTAGGTGACGACCTACAAACCTTCCTAAATAATTCTACGATCATTAAACACACCACTAGAAAATCCCTAATAGAAATAATAAACACAAACAATATTTTAAAAATCCCAACTCAAGTGGATTAAGTCCTGAGATTGCAATAGTAAAAAAGTGAGGTAAGGACCTTCCAGACAAAGGCACGAGTTGGTTAAGTCCCCTGAACTGATGAAAAAAATATTTAGAAGAAGTTATCCCGACATCCATTGACCAACCTTATCTGGTGCAAGTACCCATGCTTTGCAGGGCACCCTCCAACATTACTGAAAAGTGTGATAAAAAATATTCCCTACGTACCATGGGAAACCCCCACAGTCACGTATGAGATCCTTAAGAAAAGAAACTAAGGTTACCAAATCACAGTCAATGTCTGGGGGATACAGTCGACAATTGAGATTGAAAGTATGGGAAGGGTAACTAAGCCTGAAAATATTCCAGAGGACTGTGTACAAAATGGCGAATGTCACTTAAAAAAATATCAAACTAAGTCAGAAGCTTCTAGAGGACTCACACCAAAAGGGCCAGTATCACTTCAAGAAAACCTCAACCAGGTTCAAAATTCATCGAGGACTAACACCGAATGAGTCGGTGTCACTTCAAGAAAATACCCCATTATACGATCTCTCCACTACGTCTAGTTAAGTTTCAGAGGGATTATCTCCTCATATCGCCTTTCAATGACCTCTCATTTGACTCATGTGTTAGAGGAGATTCTTGGCTATACATATACGACAGTTGGATTTTAACTCTCCCTATCTCAGACTCATATGTTTGTTTTCTGGCCTTGGAGAAATTAACACTCCAACTTAAACCAAGGCCCTAGTCTATAACTACTCTATTTATCCTATAAAATGAAAATGTCTAATTAACTTTTAGTTAGCGTTCATTTTATGGGGATTTTGTTTACTCAAGAGGGGTATGGATGAAACTAGATGGTTTTTTGATGGACATAATAGAAACACACTTAAGAACAGAAACACAAGATTTAGTTTCTTCACTGAAAAATGAGTGTAACAAAGCTTCAAATCAAATGAAAACAAACCCTTTCTTTTATACTTTAAAAAAAATGAAAACAATGCACTTTTGATGATATGGAATATATTAAACCACTTTGCAATGTAAATATAAAATAATCTTTGAATGAAAATGTAGAATAGAGAGCGAAAGAACTTTTCAAACTATATTTATTTTCTTTTATTAAGGCTACTAAAATGAAATCTTTTTTTTAAGCAAAAGAGTAAATTCAAGAATAAAATATGCCTACATTGAACTTTTTCTTTTCAAAATGGAATTATGAAAGGAAAGAGAGGAATTTCAAAATAATACACTCTTATACTTATAAGGTAGAGGGGGAGAAATTTTATAAATAGATGACTCGACACTTGGTGATCCACTATACTAACAGGAATAAGAGCGTAAAAAATACCCTGCTAATATTTTTGAAACCCTGAACCATCAAAAAATCAAAAACAACTTTGAAAAAACACAAAAGTTGGCCAAAATATTTAAGTTTTTCTTGCAATCTTGAAAACAAAAAAAAACAGATATCTGGGAAAAAACAACACTTCTATAGACTGACAAAGAACCCACAAATATCTCAAAGCATAACCACTCTGACTTCGAACATGATGAGAAGAGTAAAAAACCTTCTTCAGAACATGTATGTGATTTTGTAGTACAGATTCTTCATATGTGCATGACTTCTATGAAGGAAACCTATGTAAACCCTTAAAATTCCCCTCAACAAGAGATACAAGTAATTGGAAGACTCAAGTAAGGTTGTACAAATTCAAAAAGTGCTAAAAACAGGCTAAAAACAAAGAAAAAGTTTCAACATAAATGCAAAAAAAGGAAAGCACCCTTAATGACCCAAAAGGGATAATCCCCAATATGGTTTCCATTTTTTTTACGAAAATTTACTTCGTATGGTTTTTGGGTCAAAACCACAATAGATCAAAACCCAAGGAAACTTATGTTAGACTCTAATTAGATAGTTAATTGAAAATAACTACTTGCAATAACTAACTTTCAGAAGATATGAAGGAGAACATTTTTGTGGGTGGGGAATCCCCCTACGGACTATCACTTAGGGTTGTATCATGCATACAGAAAAGACCTAAAGATTCCTACTTTTTACCATCATCCTAGACCTAATCCCCATTATTCTTAAGCAAATACACAGGTAAGAAGATCAAGTGAACATGCCTTATTTCCGGCGTTTGATATCGATCTCTCTTCACGCTTGGTTGCTCTTTTACTGCAACTCTCCTCCCAAGGCTGACCTGCATTCACAAAAGACAAACAGAGAAATCCACATGCATTTGATCTACAGATTAATGGGTTAGAGATTTAATCAACATGTACACAATAAACAATGAAAACCTCATATGGTGGGATGGGAAAAGTACTACTTTATTATTAACTTCATTAAATCAACTTACAATGATGAAGTCAGCCACTGCTCCATGAATCTGGTCCTGGGCTCCTCTTTTACTATGCACCAAATGCTAACACACTTGCTTCTCTTCTTCGTTGAAATCACAAAATGGTTGCAGAATATTGGGCAAAGGGGAATACGAATTCGGGTAGAGTTTCTTTACTATGTTTTTCCTCCTTTCAAATGGGACCCCTAACCCTTCTTTTATATGCTAGAAGAAGCTAGGTATTTGGTCGAGTGACCGGCCATGCATTGCCGAAAGGTTTAGTTAACTTACCCAAAGTTGTGTGTTCCGTCAACAACATTCCTTTTTTCGTGCTTTTGTAGGTACACGCGGGCTGTCTTGGGTCAGCTAGCGTGTACACGCATGTAGTAATGGAGTAGGGTGCATGGGTATTTATAAAAGGGGTTTTTAAGAAGAGTTGTTCAGCAGTGTTTTGGTAAATAAGGAAACTGAGATGGCCTAATGCCCAGTAATCATGTCTAGTGAAAATTATGGTTATAACAGATGCCCCCTAATGTGTGAGGTCAGAAGAGCATTTGATGGCCGAAATACATTAACAATCTTCACAGATGTTCCAATCATGGGAGCCCGGGGACCAAAAATCGAGAGGTGCCATCTGCAAAATAATAATTCTCTCACCGAGGAGGGCATACCCATGCTTAGGATAAAATAAAATCATGGCTACCAATCAAATACACTGTATATCCATGTCATATAACTATATAAAGTGTATCTAGAAGCAATACATAGCGGAGCTACATCTCGAAATCAAAAAGATATACATGTAGAGTATCCATCTTCTAGAAGCTGATAGGGTCTGATGGTTGGAAATGAGGTCTTCAGAGCTCGAGCAACAACTTCAAAATCTTCAAAACTCAGGTAAGAGTGTAATATGGGTGTACAACTTCACTACCTAGAGGTCTTCGACGACTCGTTGGTCATGGACTAGAGAATCTTGATTATCAGACTGAAGGCTTCATTGAGTTCGAACAAAGACTTGATTGGACTTTCGGGATGGCCGGGCATGAGGGCAAGAGACAAACTACAGAGGGGTCGACTCAGGCTTGGTAAAAACTTCCCTTGGACAATAGCACAACAAATGACGAGACTCGGGCAGCATGGCATTAACATAAGTTTACGAGGCAGGAGGTGATGCAAACTCTCTATATGTTTGGAAGAATTGCCAAATAGAGGAGGAGACAGCTCAATGTAGTGGGAACAACTTCCTAAGGTCATATTAAATCCCAGGATTTGACAAACAAAAGGACAGATGTGTTTTATCCAAGGGTGACTCATTGTGCTACCAATAAAAAGAAAATACTTTTCCCTTCCTCTTTTTGGGGTATATTTGATTTTTTTGTCTTTTTCGATAATTTTGGAAAAAGAATAATAGAATGTTACATTACAAAGGAGGAATGAGTGTCACAAACATACAAGTTTGAGGTGCAAATAAAAGACTAATGTTCAAAGAAAGGATACTCAGGAAAAATCCCTCCTGGGACCAAAGGTGTCAAGATGCAGAGGAAAAGTGCTACAGGGATTGCATATAAGGCATGCTTCAGATGGTTCAGTTGGGAGCAACATGGAGTCGGCATTAGACCAAAGACACAGGTATGCAAACATGGTTAACAAAACACACAAGGGTAACTTCCTTCAATGTAAGTTTAACGAGCCCAGAGAAGGTAAGATCAGCGGTTTTTCATATTTAGAGAGTCTGAAAAAATGTAAAAGGAGACTCCAATGGGGTACCTTTTTCGAAGGTAGTCTAGTCGGTTTGAAAAAGGGGTAAACTAGCATTGACAACATGTTTGTTCAAAACCATTTTAACGAGTGTGATAAAGACAAGATCACTCGGCCATTTTTTCATTTTTAAGGAGTTTGAAAAAAGCTTAACTATGGACTCCGTCAGCTATGTTCTTTTGGACCATTTTAATGAGTGTGAAAGAATAAGGTCACTCGAGGATCTTTTCAATTTTAGGGAGTCTGAAAATATCCTAACTATGGACTCCATGGGGGTTCCTTTTTTGTACATTTAGTCCCTCAGGCTCAAAAAATGATTAAAATGATACCTGAGGATACTCTTCTAGAGAACTGGAGTTCCTTAGAGTATACCTTTGTTCGTACAGTTGACCATCCGGACCAAAAAAGGGGTAAACTACCGTCGAACAGACATGACTTCAAATTTTAGTTTAACGAGTGTGAAAGGCCACAAGATCGCTCGACAATATTTTTCATGTTTAGAGAGTCTGAAAAGGGCTTAAAAGAAGACCCATGTAAGGAATGTTCTTTTGGACCAATTTAATGAGTGTGAAGAAACAAGGTCACTTGACAATCTTTTCATCTTTAGGGAGTCTGAAAAGGGCTTAAAGAAGACTCCATGGGGGCTATGACTCATGTATGAAACTGGTTCAGGTAGAGCCCGCTGCTAGGCTCAGACCAAGAGTCTCTTCGATAGTCAACTTGGGAAGTCTCCCAAAAGGGAAGAAAACACAAACCATGGTGTAAGTCCTCCTGCGGGATAGAAATCATAGTCATATCTTCAAGGATAGCCTCATCTGAAGGCAATTCAAAATTTGAGAAATCATGCAAACGAGGGTCAATAGTCCCAACGGGTTAAGTAAACTGACCATACTCCATATGACAATGGAGGTTCTGGATAGGACTGGCAAAGTCTATCAGTGAAGAATCATGATCACGAGGGCTTCAGGATCTACTAACAACGAGATCGGACTCAGAAAGATACTCAAGCCCACTTGGACCAAGAGGGGGAAGCAAGGGCTCCCATGCCCCCATTGGATAAACCAATGGATCAATTGTTGAGACCAAGTCTCAGGAAGGCCAACATGATTTCACAGGTTCCTTCTCATAAGAAATTGAACATCAAGGATAAGATGCCACATAATTAACCTGTGGTGGGGTAGAGTCTACATGAACGCTAGGAACATATAAAGGGGAAATCTGAAATAATGCCGAATTAGGATGGTGATTATCAGATGCCAGCTAGTCAATAGTGAAAATTATTCCATTGTGAGGGAAGTGCATCACCTGAAAGAGCGTAGATACCACAACGTTCATAGCATATACATAATCACACCCAAGAAGCATATTGAAATCTAACGTGCCTTGCACCACTATAACATCAACAAGGATAGTCTTCCCACCTAAATATATAGGTAACTGAGGAAGAACCCCCAAATATTCACTAGGACATCTATTAAAATCCAACAACTCATGCTAAGAAGACACAAGCTCAGGATACCCCAAGACTTTCCAAACCGAGGAGGATAAAATACTTGCGGAAGCTCCTTCATCCACAATACATCGATAAATGTTTGTTGAATTAACTTCAACCCTTATTTGAAAGGGTGTGGATGAAGGAAGATGAGGCTCAGCAAGGTCATTCCAATCAAAGGAAACCATCCTAGGGCTTGTAGGGGGTGTGCTCAGAGCGAGCGAAATGCCCCCTTGTTTTGAAAGTACTGAACTGGAAATGCTAAAAAAATGGTCGGTAGACACTTCACTCCCTAAGAGAGGAGTGGGATCAGCAGAAGACTGCATCGATGTGACCACTTTCTCAACCAATGGTTGTATAGGCTGAGAGACTACAAGGTCTAAAGGCACCTCACCCCTTAA
>SNQJ01S0014718.1:111957-122496 GCA_010110895.2 Picea sitchensis
CATAACTCCCTCAAGACAATCTTATGAAAATCCTGCAAACAAAGAAGTGTGTAGCTGCAAATAGGTAGTTGCTTGCTAACTAACTAAATGTAACTAATTCAATTTACAAGTTAGATTCAAATCAAGATACATATAATTTTATAAAAAACATGAATAAACACAAAATATGGATGAGAGTGAGAGATACTTTAATGATAACAAAAAAAGGGGTTGGTTAAAACCTATAATTGTTGTGGTACAGTCCTGAAACTAGGCTCCAAGTTTCTCGACCCAAGGCTGAAGATGTATAGGATTTCCTCCAACACTCTGCACTCTAGAAGTTCCAAGGAAGACAAAGGTGTTCTTCTGACAAGATAAGGAGAATGAAAATTCTGGAAATTAGGGTTTCCAAGAAGAGGGGACAATCTCAGACACTAGGGAAACATGGCACTTGCAGAATAGTCTTCAAAATGCCAACATGAGGATGCATTTTTTGGCTATGTTTTTCCTCCACCCCAAGGCTCTCTTTTATACCCCATTTTTATGGTTGGAGTCTTTATGTACGATATTTAGGAAGTTAAGGAATGGAAAAACCCATAAAATCCACCTAAAATGTTGAGATTATATTTTCTTGAGCCAAAATTAACATGTATGTGGGTTACTAACAAGGAACCCACGTGGGTATGCGATTTTCTTTAAGTAACGTTGCATACACTTTGAAAAATGGGGTTTTTAAATAAGTTTTTTAGGTGAAAAAAGGGGATTTAAGTTCTAGAATCATGGAAAGGGATGTAACATAGGCCAGTGAGTCATCATATACATGTATAATGGAAAATGATGTTATAATAGTAGGGTAGAAACCATCTAAGTACCGATCATTTATGTATACCATTAATAGATTCGAGGGGACCCAACAATGATGTATATGGACCCCCAGGTACATAGTAGAATATAGCAAGTGTGAATATATGAGATGTTATTGAACACTCATAGAAACAATCGATGAGGATTCAATGATATAAACTCGTTGTTGATAACAAGGAGGCCTACCACCGAGGAATGAAAGATCCAAGGTACTAGTTGGTTTCTATATCCCTTTCATAGATAATGTATTGATTTTTATAGGAAGAATCGAAGGAGGGCATTGATGTATCCCCCATCAATCAACATGAAAAGTACACCGAGAGATTATGTGAAGAGAGAGTATCATAAAGTAAAATTGACACATGGATGGTCATCTCCGAAAGTGAACAAAACAACAGATGGTTGAATCAGGCTTAAAATTACCTTAAACATATAGCATGACACAATGGTGACTTGGAAGCGATACACAAGATTTGTACGAACATATTGCAACAACGCAGGAGGCATCGAACCACTCTCCATAATGACTAGATGAGTTATCAGTCAGATGAGTATATGTGACTCATATTACCGAGAAGACTCCTAGGTAAGATAAAACCAAAATGAATGATGAGGACTCAAACAAGTGTCATGTTCAAGGGAGACTCAATTGACATTTCCATTTCGAGAATAGGCCAATGGTGAAAACCCTACTACTCTTTTTTTAATTTTTTTTTTATTTTTTTTCTCCTTCATGGTTTAAGGAGCGCGAAATAATGACACAAGTATGCTTGGTATTCTTCATGGTTTAATGAACACAAAATAATGACACAAGTATGCTCGGTATATATATTTTAGGTGTCCTTTTACGAGTCCAAAAAATATATAAAAGTATACTCACTGGGAGAGGATGAGTGTCTTAAAAACATGCTTCTATGTTCTAAGCACATGGAACCAACCTAAGCAAGATGAATTCAAATGGTACATGCAAGTGAAATCCACTCTAAGAAGTTGTTCTCTCTCTGGGTAGATGGATGCAAAAAAAGAGGTGAAATAATGCAAGAGGTAGATGGTATAGGATACTACAATAGTGGTAAGCAGGATATGGGAAAACAACAATTCAACAACAAGAGGCATAATGCAAGCATCAAATGAAAAGGAGACCATTAAGAAATAACAAAAAAATTGGGAACATATTGAGTCTCCATTTTAACACTTCTATCATCCTATAGTATCGTCTATATTTGTCAATTTTACCTCTTACATGTGCATATGATGTCTATTTCCTCCACAAACCTACCTTGTAACCTTATCCATGTGCATAGAGAGGTAACCTATGTTAAAACATGATTTGTTTTATTTTTTTATTAAATTGTAATTAAATGATTGATTATTTATGCTCCTAATTACTTTGACTATTAATTAAGAAACTCCATCTGGTACTACCACTAGTTTGGTACTGCAACAATCGCTTGATTCGGTACTCTACTTGATCTGGTGCTTCGTCTGATTTGGTCTCCTCCTAATCCAGTACTCTTCCTGATCCGGTACTAGTACTCCTCCTAATCTGATCTGGTACCACTACTCTACGCCTCTTCTAGTACCAATACTCTGCCTCTTCTGGTACAAGCTCTGCGCCTCTCCCAGTACCTGTTGTTGTGCTGATCTAGTACCTAGATTTATGACTGTGCTAGTCTGGTACTAANAAACGCATGTCTATATGATTCATGTGTTGAACGAGTATGCTGGTGGTGATTCCAAGAATTTAGTTATAGGGAAGTATCCTTAGGTAGTTTAGAGATCACGATAGACCTCATCACGCATGCACTTCGTGTCATGAGGATGAAGTCCATCCCTAGAGACACGATATGAATCACCAATTGTAATATTTTGAAGACATTTGATAATTATCCTCAAACCTTGGTTATAACAACTAACCTGCTTTAAAAGGGTTGTTGTGTAGATGATAAAAAGTAAGTAGTAAGTAGGGAATGATACACATTGTTATGTTGAATGAAATGTTGAACTGTTGATTCACTCGATCAATTGGAGAAATACAAATGATATTTTATGCAATTCATGGGAATGAGTAAAGTGTTTTAGTATGCAGTTTATTTAGAGGTAACTTGTTGGTTTGGCAAGGGCCCACCACCCCAACCAAGTAAGACTCCCTGTACATGTCTTTGTGTGTTGTGAGTTAATTGTGTAAGTGTGAAAACTTAATAGTTGATTATTGGAAATGATTTTAAATGCATCAAATTTTCTAAGTACAGTACAAATTTATTTGATTTTGAATTATTGTGAGTGAATGGTCATACATTGAATGGAGTAGATAATTCTATTTCCATTTTTGTAGATTAATATTTAGTTAACAAGAGTTGGATAGATGTGTGGGATTGTTAAATAAGAAATTATTTTTGTTTTGAATTTATGATTGTGATGTTCTTAGTAGGCACAGGAACCATAAGACTTCATCTCTCACCTTCATGATTCATGTAATGAAGTCTTTCTATCATATTGATTGTTTCCTGTATTAAAGAAGGTTTGATTGGAATTGATAGGGTTATGATTGGTTTCTCTCTAAGAGTGAAGTGAATGGATTTCTATTTCAATTACTACCAGAAGCAAGATCTCGGTTCATCTCTTCATTTCATGATCCTATAATGAACAAACTTGTTATCTAAGCAAGAGACTTTTCAATTGAGTGTTTGTTTGAGAGTTTTGTTATAATCTTTATCTTCTGAGTTTGAAGTTGTGTGAAGTATTCAGATATTCAAAAACAAATTGTTATGTTATTAATTATTTCCTGATTGAGCTATATACAACAAACATAGATAGGTTACCTGTTTTCGGCACATATGGTGTAACAACTCTTTTGATTACGAATCCTAGATTGACATATAAATGATTGCAATATAATAAGAATAGATATAAACCAACAAAACCCCCGTGGGATGTCATCAAGTCATGGAGGAGCTAAAGGAGGGTTCCCGAGCCTACAAAAAAATATAGTATGGGAACTAAATGGAAATATGGGTGCTAACTATGGTGCCTATGAAGGGTAGGAACTACCGAACTAGTTGCAACGTTCAAAAGGAGTGGCTAATGTCACAATCGCTGGGATCGAACCTAAGGCATAATGCAATGACATAATGGATGGTTAATAATGAAAAACCATAAATGCAAGGAAAAACCTATCCCTATATGATAGTTTGGAAACATGTACCTCAAGTTCAGTGGATGGCATCATCTTCATAAAAAAATTCCTCGTAATCCTGTTAACACATGTAAACTAGATTCTAAGGTCAAAATGCATAGCGAAATCTCAAAAAAGGAAAATATTTTTGGATTTTTTGGATATGATATATGCAAGACAAAAAGAACTCACACCATACACCTATATACAAGACACTACAAATATTGATGGACTATGAAAATTAGATCCCATGGTTAGGCTCAGTCCAAGTATCATTTTCATAATTGATGAACTCATGAGCCGATGTTGGCATCATATGGTTCACCATTTTGGGGCCATTCCACATAGAAATGAATTTCTGCATAAAAAGATACTCATTGTGAGTAGTCTCACGAGCTAGGGAATCTCCTTGATGGGATCCATCTAGACATGGGGGCAGTACGAAACATGAATATATGATGGATGGGGAAGAAAATATTTTGGTGGAAAGTTCTGAAAAACATAACCAAGGTAGTAAAAGGTCAAGACTAGGGGTTTCACTGGAAGCCCCAACAAATGCCCACAGTTGCAGATTAAGAACCATCATGATAACTCTCACCAGTTCTAAATTATGAAAAGATGATCCATGTGTCACCTCATCCTTTGTATTTTATATGGAATCCATGAATTCTAGGATGGCCTCTTCTAAAGGAAACTCAGTATCTAGGAGATCACATGAATTCAAATAGTCAACAACTCGTAAGGGAGGATGTAACATCCTAGTTTTAACCCTTATGAACTATAATGTATTATGTAATTGTGACTTAGGATGGTGTGCCAGTAATGTCAAAAAGGGGGCAAAGTTCCTAGGAAATGTAATACTTCATATACATTAATAAAAATACACCGTTTTCTACAAGACAAACAAGGACAAAAGAGATAGGGGGTTATGATTCCACGAGAGAGGGGGATTGAGGGGCTAAGTATTATTATTATTATTTTTATTTACCATAATTGATTTTATGGAGAAAAGTGGTTACACGGGCTTCTTGGGGAAGTCCATGTGGTTATTGGTTATTGTGATTATATAAACATCCCTTGGGGGTTGTTTTGGTGCGCGTATTCTCCCTAATTCTTCTTCTTCTTCCTTTACCTTCACTTGGGATGAATTCATGTGCTCTTGGTCTAAGAATGGATATGAATGGTTGCATGAGGACGGATATGGGTGAAGTTTGGGGGTTGTTATTCCCTTTTGTTCGTATTCTTCCCCTAGTCATTTTGTTCCCTTGCTCCCGTGTTCTTCTTCCTCTTCATTCACTATTACTAGTTCGTGTGCTCTTGGGATGAACATGGAAAAGAATGGCAGGAAGAGGAGAGCCATTGATGAATGGTTGTAATTAATTACTGATCATTCCATAAGGGAATGGATTCCTGTGTGCATGAGCTTGATGGAAGTTCGGATAGAACTATCCACAACTAAGAATCCTTGGAGTTTCCAGTAGGGAGATTTCTTGACCAATAGCACTCAAGCTCTAGAGAGAAATGGAATAGCCTTAAGGATTGCATTTCAGAGAAAGGTGTTCATTTCTTTGGGTTATGTAGCTTGAGGGGGAAAGAGAGATGGGAATTAGGATTTTTTGTGTGGTTGGGAAACCTAAGATAAAATTATCCAACTATTGCATATTTTAGATTTGGCCTAGGACCCATCCTTGTTGATTCATAGCCCTAGTTCGGGGGTGACATGTTGTTGAGAGTAATGAATAATAGTGTATATGGTTGGGAGGAACATCCCTGGTCTACAACCAATTGGTGAACGTTTACTTGAAAATTTAAGTGCTCTCTATGTTTTTTGTATATGTTATTCCATTGTGTATTTATTATCTCTGAGATATGTATTTTTAATGTGCATGTCTATTGGTTATTTGTTGTGCATGACACATTTTTTACTGCTTTATGTTGTAGCAGGGATATTGATTAATGCATGTGGTTTATTCCTACTTCATTTCATATTAAATGTTGTTATAATTTGAAATCAAATGAAGGAACTGAGTCTTGGGACTGCAATATGCCTCGCCTATAGGTGGTTGGGTGTGTTGCATCCTATTTAAGTGGTGTAGCCTAGGCCTTTAATTGGCTCGGTACGTTATAGATTGGTATTAGAGATACTAGTTGAACCACTGGGCCAGTATGGGTTGGATATGTTAGAAAAGATATTGTGGTTGGGATCGAGTTAGAACTCTGAAGTTGTGAATCTCAGGAGGAATGGCATTGCAGAGTCCATGCATAAGCTAGAACGTTTGAGATCCTTAGTAAAGTATTGAAGGATCATGATCATCCCTTTCGAATTCAGGAACGATCTCCACCGTGGGATCAAGTTTAGATTTGGACCATTGTATCTATTCGGTAGAATTTAGATCCTTCGCATCCATTGAATTTAGAGAAGGCGTGGGGTCATTAAGCACCATAGTCCTTCAGACTTCATGGCTTCAAAAAATGTCAAGTCATGGTGAAAAGGGATGAAAAAGCCCCAAATATATGAAGTATTAGAGCGAATATATGTCATAGATCACTAGGAGGAGTACTTGACCATTGGATTTGTCCAAGGACAAATCTGGGTTGTTGGATCAGGAATAGATCAAGAGGTGAAGCACATTGGAGAAGATCAGACTACAATCATTTGATCTATGTGCAAGTGAGTGTGAGCCATAGATATCATGGAAGTTCGAAGGTTTAGAACTCCGAGAGAGGCGAGTCCTTAAGATTCCATGAAGAAAATCTCCCGAAGTACCAAACTCCGAAGTAAATATGGATTGTCCATTTTCTGGGACACGTGTCTGCATATTATCAAAGATTCGACATTCAGGAGTTTTGATCCTTGTGTCGCTTGGAGAATATTTCTCTGAAGTCCCAAAGTACAGAACCAATCCAAACCATACATATTCGAGGACACATGTATGAATATTAGAAAGGGTTCATAATTCTAGCGTTCGATACTTTGGGGGTGGGGTGGTGTTCAAAAATGAAAGCCCCCGAAGTTATGAAGCTCTAGGAAGCGACTATTCGACAGTTCAAAATTTGGAAGAAATGTGGTGTTGAGCCGATAAATCCTCTGAAGGCTAGAGCTATGAAGTGTTGAAGCACAGATTGCGACATAGACCTCCCCTAGGCATGCCACATGTCATCTGGTTTTGTTCTTTTGACAAGCCATGTTGTATCAATAGAGATCTGACACATGTCACTCAACAGTGGGGCATTGTGTCACCACCTTAATTGATGATAATTGTACTAAGTGGACCTCGAAAGGTTCATAAGTTTGGAAGTTTGACGTTCGAAGGAAATGTAGAATGAAGTTGAAAAATCATCTAAAGCCTGAAGCTCCGGAGTGTCGAAGTGATACAATGTGATGATGTAACCAGGAGTGACATGGACCGGTTCACTAGTTCAACATTCGTAAGAATTGTTGATTTTTTCTATGAATTTCTCTGAAGTTCAAAGCTCTAGAGTGCATAAGTGTTAAATCCTTGGAGAATGATAGCTAGAAAGTTCATTGGTTCGATGTGAAATCCTTTGAATCCCAGAGTTACAAAGTGTCAAAGATCAATTTGTGATGTAGCATAATGATGTCACTTTGGGTGACGTGGACCTACTCTAAGCATGCAACGTGTTATCCAGTTGCATACCTTTGACAGGTATTATGTACCACTGATGACCCAACACTTGTCGCTTGTTGATGGGGCCACACATCACCACCTTATTTAATAACAACAGAGTCATGGAGAACACCGAGTTTGGAAATTCGGCATTCAGAGGAAATATGGGAGGAAGTTGAAAAATCCTCTGAAGCCTAAAGGTCTGGAGCATCGGAGTTCTGAAACCCTGAAGGATCACATGTTCAGTACTTCGTCAGTTCGACATTTGGGAAATATGACACATGGTACAGGTGAAACCTCCAAAGCTCGAAGTTCCAAAGCTATAGATAGGTGCATATCAGCTAAGTTCTTGGTCATATCTCTGTTCATATGAGACTTTGATCGAAATAAAATGGGGCTAGTGCTTGAATTGTTGTTTTCGAAGACAGAAAGGGGGCTAGTGGCAATTTTTTTTGTGTGTTGAAGAGAGAAAAGCGCTAAAGAGTGTTTAAGCCTGTGGTTTCGATTTGTGGTCTTGTGGATCATGGTTTGAAGGAAGTGCCTATGCAGAATTTGATATTTGTATTAGCTAAGAGGGATGAAAGTTGTTTTTCAGGGAGCCCTAACTTTTAGCTTAGATATCCGATTGGGGAAAGAATACAACCATTGGAAGGTCGATTCAGAGGGGAATGGCCTAGAATTATTATAATTTGGATAATGTGGATCTATTTCTTCATAAATTAAAGAGAAAAGGTACCTATAAATTTAATTGACAATTTTTGGATAATATGTATAATTCTAACAATATGGTTGCATGTAGGTTTGTCAAGATTAGAGGTATAATCAGATCAATTCAAGAACATGATTAGATATTAGAGTCATGGAAGCATGAAAAATATTACAAAAGTTGGATGAGGTACTACAAAAGAAATAATCCTCACATAGGACATGAAGCTAGTAGGTGAATAATGTCATTAATGGGCATAGAAAGGAAAAGTAAGGCTCCATATCCTTGAAGGTAGAGATGTGTAGACAGTTGCAAAGATTAAGTGTGAAATAAATCCACTTCTGATATTAGAGTTCACAGTGGAAGTAAGATTCCAATGCAAAGAATTAGGAATGCTCTCTCACTTGAAAAATGTTACTGAGTGAAATGGACTTCCATTGGGGAATGGTATTAAGTGTGAAAGGTGTGGTTTCACAGGGAAATGTTAATAAACTAACCTAATGAAGAACTAGGAGTAACAATGTTTGAGTCAAGAATATTGTAGTAGAGTGATGGAATGTTTGAGCTACTTCATTCCAGGGTACTGGAATGTCTCATAAAGGTAAGTTGGGCATGAATACCCTAGGGGAGCTGTTGTAATTTGAGTACATTGGTTGGATTTTAAAATGACCAAGTGGAACATGGCTAGAAAGTGTTTAGACCAGGGAACGATATTGTAGATGAGAAAAATGGGAGCATGAAAGGCACAAAGGATCTGAAGGAGTTCAAGGAAAACTAGCTACAGTAGAAATAGATAAATGAACAAGTGATTGAAACAAAAATGCACTAGAATGCATGAGGCATACAATGAAGTTAAATTGCATATGCATTAGTAGGCATGATGAAAGTAAATTCTTGGTGCATATGGATGTGTAATTTCACATGCTTGGATATGCATATAACATGCTTGTGAATTTAGAATAGTCTATTATTATAAAATAATGTTTGAGTATGACTAATGTTGGATTATGTATTCAGGAAAAATGATATAGAAGGGTTAAAGATGTAGATGTTGTTGTTGCTTATGATTTCCATATAGGTGAAGACCCATGAGGGTGGCAGGAATGGTGATCAAAATGATGAAGGAGGAAGTTTGTGAGATTCTACAAATATCATTTGGTCAGATAGCAACAAGTAGGTTGATAACAACCAGGCACGTATGCATTTAGTTTTTGTTGATGCATACATGTTGAAGGGGATTGAGGTAATAATTCCCTCACTTAATTTTCAATATTTAAATTGATATGTAATGGCCAAAGGCATAGAGTATTTAAATTTTGTTGATTCTAGAATGCATTTAGAGAAAATGTTAGTTGCATATTATATTATGATTGGTTATGGGATCATAATCGGGTTAATTCAAGAGACATAATCCTTCTATAACAATGAATATACATAGAGATAGTCATGTGTGAGACCATAATATGGTTGGATATGGAAGGGTTATAGTGGTATGTGAGTGCTCAATGGTATCTACTTTATATCTGATCTTTGGACTGCAAACTCTTTGCCGACATTGAAGAGAACTTAAGAATTATATTCTTGGTGTTATGTTTAGGTTGAAAAGGAAGGTATCCAAATAGTTAGGAAAGAAGTAGGAAGTGTGTGTATGATGTGTTGAGTCATTGGACATACCTTCCAACTCACCTTGGTGAATGCATGACATAGTTATGTGGTATTATGTATCCAATGCATGGATTCATTGTGTAGATGTGGCCATGGGTATTGGCACATTGATTACGATTTTATTTAGTAAGTAATTGTTGCATTATGAAAATCTTGTGGTGCTGAAAATATGTAATGATGGATAGATGCATTAGATTTAATATGAATACTATATGAAGGTGATTGGATTGTTGTTGTTACAATTTCAAGATCAGTTTTGGAGCTATTAAAAATGTTACAAGTACAGGAATCATTCAGTGCATTTGGGGTGACTGCACATATATACTATATAACATAGAAATGATTATTCTAACAATTGAAATGATGTGAATATTGCTAACTTATGAAGTTGAAAACCCTTCAGGAACTGTTAGATATTACAACAAGAAAGTTGCAGGTTAAAGAAGCTACATAATGATAAATTAAAGAAAATATATGTTGAGGGGACATAGTGATAAAAATATTTTTGGATAGAAGAAAGA
>SNQJ01S0014718.1:144290-154857 GCA_010110895.2 Picea sitchensis
AATTAATTAAAGTGATTTAATTAATTAATTAAATATTAATAAAATGAAAGTCACTTTGGAGGGACAAGGTGAGCCAAAAGTATAAAGGAAAGGCAAGGGCCTCTTCTGATTCATTCATGTATGATCTTATTTTGATTTATGGCTTCTAGCTAGTGAGCCCAACATTGGGGGTTTTGAGGGTTTTGACTTAACAAACCCTAGAGGACGATTCAGTGGTGAAATATTCCACCTAGCTTGTCCCAAGCTTGGTATTGGAGCTACAATACACTCCCACACCATTCTAGTTCCATATCTACTTAGTTGTAGGAGGATTCCACATCAGTTGCTTGTGCAGATAGAGAGAGGGTGCACCAAATGGGGGTTTCCAGCAAGGGGGGCACACCATTCATTAAGGAGGGATTCGTCCTAGCGGAGGAGAAGGGATTCCGAGAATTCCAGGTATTGTGTTTCCTTTGCAGGTTTCTTGGCATCATTCTTGGTGGTTTTCCGGAATCTTTCAGTGGAGGATCGATTTGTATTGAGAGTGGGACGTTTTCCCAAGAGGAGGGTGCACCATCATTTGGAGAGAAGCTAGATCTAAGGATCTAGCAAGCGTTTTGATGATTTGAGCACTTGGGTTCTCAATATAGCATCCTGATCTATCAGTTTGGAGATTTTCAGGAGATTTAGAGGGTTCATTCACCTTGGACGAATTATCTAGGGTTTCAGGAATCTAGTGGGGTGCACCATTCAGTGGAGGAGTTCAGATCTATAGATATTGAGAGGGATCTTAGAGATTCGGGCACCTGGGTTGTTCTTACCATCACCCGATCTACTGTTTGACACCTTTCTTGAGATGATTGGACATCTTTGGCACTGGGTTCGAATTGTTGATGAGCTTCAGTTATCCAGCAGAGTGTGGCATCTTCCAGCTTGAGGGGTTTGGCACTTGGCATTGGTCTTCATCTCTTATCCAGCCTTTAGAGGCTTGTTTTGTATCAGCAGGAGCATTTTGTAGCAGCTCAGACTTGTTATCTATTGTCCATCATCTTGGCCATCTGTTGAGCATTCCAGATCGACATCTCCATTGTAGCAGATTCTTCTATTTTATGAATAAAGAAGATTTGAGATGTTTTTTCTTGTCTATCTTATTGCATATGGTTGAGGTATGTTCCATGGTTATCTCTTTCTGTTATTTTCTGCATACACACATATAAACACATCTAAACAAATAGATCAAAAAACTGTTTGACGAAATACCTCACTCAGAAAAAGTTTTAAAAGGACACCAAAACAGTGATGATCCTTGCATAATGGCTTGGGATCATTATAGGATTCCAACAAAATCCCCTAAAACTATCATCCCTCTTGGTAAACCAGAAGGAAACACAACGCACAGAATGCACAACACAGTCTCACATGAGATATTTCTTATGGGTGGCTGCAATGCTCAGGTTATTACATCCTGGGAATGAGTGGGGATCTGGGATTACACTCTGGTATATTCATCTGGTTACTCTAACATTCACCTTATCTTGCATAATCTATCATTCTTATTCATGCATGTAAAATAACATATCTAACTAATTCATTCATGCATTTGTCTAACATCTAATCATTGAAAGTAAAGGAAATGCACAATATTCAATCACATGAAACATGATCTACCATGGTTCACCCCTCTTTGGCTACGTCCACAAAGATTTGGTTGCTCTTCTATTTTATTACGGTGTTTCTAAAAACACAATGTCGCGCACATTACAATTCTCCTCAGACAGGTCGATATCTACAATGAGGCATACTAGATCACACTAGGCTCCTCATCCTATGATCTAGCCCTCAAGATCTTCATTATTTCCTCTTCCCATCTCAACCGTTTATAAAGAAGATAGGATTTATAGTAATTTTTGTCTTTGAATGACATAGTAACAATGACCAACCAAAAGAGAACAACCAAAAAACAACCCTTGACCTAGACCTCCTAGGTACCTACTTATACATGTTTTTGTCTTACCAGCCATTACATATTTTTACCAAAACCATAACCCTATTATCATGGTTAGTTTTTATTCCATGTGTGCCTCATATGATTTCCTCCTTTGCATGCACGTTTACCTTACACATCCTGCTTTTCCTACCAGCTGTATTTTCCTTCTTTGTGATTTATTCTCCAAAATTATTCTTTACTCCAAAATGGCCTTGTGCCCAACAAGACCCCAACACTAACATGTGGCTTGTCTCGAGCCACCTAAGAACTACGCGCTCCCATGATAGAATCTTATATACTGTGGAACTTGTCTGCAAGTCGCCTTCCTCGTGTTTGGACTTGTGCAGCCTTTTTTGTAGGTGGTTCTACATTCTCTGTTGTGAATTCCTCCTGAAGTATGGTTGTGCATTATGCTTATGTCTGTGTCATATTCTTCTTCTCTACCTCCAGCTGTGCAATCATTTCTCCTAATTTATATTGGAGGGGTTCCATCTATGTTTGTCTCTCCTGTTTGTGTGCCTACGTCATCTTTAGCTTGCCCTACAATCTCGTCATCTCTTGTGTTCCTTTTAAACGATCAGTGATTCCCATTATCTTCTTCCTCTGCTTGAGGTCCTCGATTTCTGCACTTATTCTCTCTTCCTCCTAGTCCCATCCCCAAACCTTCTCATCTTCCTCCGGCGCTATCTAAAGTTGAGTTGTTATGTCAAACAGTTTCGCTTCTATGTTATCTTGTTTCTACAACTCTACTAGTTGGAGTGCATATTTTGCTTCCTTCTAGTCCCTAACCTCAGGTGGAGTCATCGGAGTCAATTTTTCCTTCAGTTCCTCAATCTGTTGCCTATAGTGGTTGATGATTTGGGAAATCTTATGGAGTTTATCCTCTATACTTGGACTCTCATCCTACGTATTTTCTAGAAGGTGGTTGTAGACTCTTTCCACCCCATGTTCAATTGTATTTGCATGCTCTTTCTCTTCTATGGTCTCAAACTTTACTTGTTTGACCACAAGATTCAATGCTTCCTTGTCACTTTTAGTTTCCTACAGTTCTACTGTGTTTGTCCTAGAGCATGACTACATCTACTCCAAGTAGACTTGTTGCGTGAATTTAGAGAATTTTCCTATATCGGCCACATCGTGGTCTGAGTACCTTAGTTTCTCCATGCAACCTAGTAGTGTTGGCATGGTTTCCACTCCTTCTGGAATGCGCGGGAGCACAATTTCTCTATCTAAATGCTTGCGTGGAGACTGCGCCATAGGTTGTTTTCCCTTTTGTTTTGTCTTTTGACTTGTGGACCCCGCCTCGATTTGTCTTCGTTCTACATCAGGGTCTAGTTGACTAGTGATATCCTTTACTAGACCCTCTTGTTGTTGTGTGGTTTCTTCTTTGGTTTTTTTGGGTACTCTCTCCTCTGTCTGTGTAGTAGCTTGGCCATTTACCTGCTAGACTCCTTTGGTCGTCGTGGTTTTTGTTGGGTTTCCTTTGTTATGCACGGGATGTCCTTGTGCGTTGTTGGTTGGGTCGAATTCCATGGTTGACATGGTGGTACCCTTCCTTTCTTCAACCACTAGCATAGGGTCTATAGGTGCTTCAAAAGGTGAAGGAATTGCGTCGACATCGACGAATTCCTCAGGTTGTCTGGTTTCTTGTCTGACCTCTGCTTCCTTCGGTGGTGCCCGACTACTTCATGTTTTCCTCCCTTCTTGGCTTGGTGCACCCATATTTGGTGGTGCCATCGTGGATACTGGTTGGTATTTGCTAACTATGTCTTCACTGGTTTTCCCTGTATTCTGTGTCAACTCACTTCCACTCTACGTTCTCTATTTCTCTGCAACTTCATGATTTCATAATGAGGCTTGCATTTCCCATGTTTCCCATTTATATAGGAAATTCATGAAACTTCTTAGAGAATTTTCCCCAACTTTGATTAATATAATGGTTCTTTATGCATACTTTTGCATTAAATTCCATAATTACTTCCAGTTGGTGCCTTTTTTCCATAACCACAATTTTTCAAATTTCCACCTTTTCTGACCGTTGGTCCTTTTTCTAGCGTGTTGAGCTTTCCAAGTGCGTGGTATGTCATGTAGTCACTGTGCATGGACATTTTATTTTTGTCGTGATAAGTCCATTTTTTCTGCGAGCGATCTTCCGATGTTTGGCATGGTAACCCTTTTTTTTTTTACTTCTACTATGATACACTATATACATATCTCTTTACTGCGTGGTAACTTTCTAAGTACTAAGAGGTCGACTGTCTCGATATAGTTTCAATCGACTCCCATTGATCATTCCTCTGAGTTTTGTACCTCCTAAATCTTTCAACTGTACAACTCCCCCATCTATGATAGTTTTCACTTCATATGGTCCCAACCAATGCATTCTTAATTTTCCTAGATGCTGAGGAAATCTATTGTCATACACCAAGACTAGGTCTCCCTCCTTGAAAGTCTTCCTTTTAATATGTTTTTCATGCCAAGATTTCTCCCTTGATTTCTGTACTTCTTGGTGGAATCCTTCTAGAATCCTATCTTCTTCCATATCCATTAGCTGACTTAGCCTTTCTTGTATTGCACCTTGTTCTGTCATGTTGGTGATTGTTTCTACGTGCAAACTAGGTCCCAAAAATTCTAATGGAACCACTGCTTCTTGTCCATACACCAATGTGAATGGTGTTTGTCATGTCAAATTTTTTCATGTAGTCTTATATGCCCACAATACTGTGGGTATATTCAAGTCCTAGTCATCCATGTTAACATTGCAGATCTTTGTCAAGGCATTCTCTAGGATATTATTAAAGGCTTCCATTGTTCCATTTTCTTGAGGGTGATATGGTGTACTCTTTTGATGATCGACTTCAAACTCCTTAGTCATAGCCTTGATAGTACTATTGATGAAGTGAGTACCTTGGTCACTCATAAAAATCCTTGGGCATCCAAATCTTGTGATCACTTTCTCAAACAAGAAGTGTGATGTTTTCTCTACGCTGCAATATTTTACAGGTGTTGCCTCTTCCCATCGTGTTAAGTACTTTGTCGTAGTAATAATATACCTTTCTCCTGACCACCTTGTTGGTGGGTTAATTGGTCCCAAAATATCTATTCCCCATTTGTCGAATACTTGCAAGGTTACTTGTAGTCTTAGGGGAATCTCATCCCATATATTAGGGTTTCTAACCCTCTGACATACATCACATTTCTGGCGGTAGTCCTTTGCATCTCTGTCAATGGTCAGCCACCATAGTCATGCACGCAATACCTTTTGTGTGGTAGTTTTTCCTACATAATGTCCTCCAGCTATTCCCTCATGATCCTATGCTAGAATCCTAGGCCTCTCATTTTCTGGTACACATTTTCTCAAAATGTTGTTTGCACCCATCTTGTATAAGTGTCCTGCAATCAATTGATAGTTTGCAGCTCTGACTACCAGATTTTTCTTTTGCACAGTGTTAAATTCTTGTGGCGCAATCCCTGTACTTGAGTATTGAATGATGTCAGCAAAATATCCATCAACTACTTGGACTGAAAATAATTGTGCGTTAGGGAAGTTGTCCTCTAAATTTGTAGGTTCTTCTCCATTGGTGATTCTCAATAGGTGATCGGTTCCTGCATTCAACTTCCCTGGTTTGACTATCACTTCAAATTTAAATCTCTGAAACAACAATAACCATCTATAGATCCTTCGCCCCAACATTGGCTTATTGACTAGGTATTTGAGGGAAGAATGATCTGTGAACATTTTAAAATGTTTCCCAAGTAGAAAGTGTCTAAACTTCGGCAGTTCATATACCATTGCTAGGCCTTCTATTTCTGTATTATTGTAGTTATGCTCTGACTTTGACAGTTTTTTTCTTGCAAAAGCTATAGGATGGTATAAATCTCCCACTCTTGGCTATGCCAGAATAGCTCCAAGTGCTATGGATGATGCATCCACATGCACGTGAAATGTCTTTTCCCAGTCTGGGAATACTAATATCAAAGTTGTTACCATATTCTCTTTTAGAGTGTCCAACCCTCGCCGACAGTCCTCATTTCACTGAAATTTACTATCTTTCTTCAACATTTTCTCCATCGACGCAGTGATCTGCGCATACCATTTTATGAATTTCCTATAGTAGCATGTGTGTCCCAATGTTACTCTCAATTGACATACTGATTTTGGTGGTGGTAAATTGACAATCACTGCAATCTTGGTAGGATCTACTAGCAAGCCTTGTTTGCACATTATATTTCCCAATAGTATTCCTAATGGTGTCCCAAAAATACACTTCTTGATAATCAATGAGATTTGACACTACCTACATCTTTCCAAAATCAACCTTAATACTTCCACATGGTCTTTTAACAGACTATATACCATCCAATCATCTAGATACACTTCTAAAAATTGATGGATGAATTATTTAAATGTAGCTATGATTACTCTTGAGAATATTGCTTGTGCATTCTTCAATCCAAAAGGAATGACCATGCACTGGTAAGATCCCCATTATGTGGAAAAAGTGGTCTTGTACTTGTCTTATGGGGCTATCTTAATCTGATGGTAGCCTGAGAATCCATTGGTGAATGAGTATGCTTCCTGGCCTCCTACATTCTCTAATACCTCATGTGTGAAAGGAGTGGGAAAAGGGTCATGTAGGCAAGCATCATTCAATTTCCTGATATCTACACAAATCCTTATCCCTCCTTGTTTATTTTCTTTTAATACCATAGGGCTTATCCATTCTGATTCTTCTACTAGTTCGATGATTCCAACTTCCAACATTCTTTCAATTTATGCTTTTACTTTATGCTTATATATTGGATTCAATCTATATGGTCATTGTTTGACTAATCTAGCCTCGGGTTTGAGAGGTATCTTCATCTCTCCTAGCTCTCCTTCTATGCCTTTCATCTCTTTAAGGGTTGTAGGGAACAGATAGTGTACTCACACAATAACTCTATTATTCTTTCTATTGTTTGTTCATCCCAGTAGTCTCCACTGTTGGCCATTTTAGGATTATCGGTTGTCCCAATATTTTATTTCATTTATTTCATTGTTACCATGTTCTGGGCCGAATATAATGTGCAGTAATCGCTTACATTAGTACCATTCCTTGATTGTCTCTTTGTGTGCACCGAACCATCTTGCACGTGTTTCCTTGAGTGCTATGTTGAGGGCTAAGAGCCTTTGATTTTCTAACACTTCATCTTTGTATCTTGTTAGGAATTCTTCTAATTCATTCACCCCATGAAAATTGGGAGGTTCTCTTATCTCTGTACCTACCCATCTTACTGTGTGGTCTATTCTTGTGCACCTTCTTGTGGGTACTTCATGTTATCTATGTTGCCAATTCTCCAACCCTGTATCTGAGTTTGACGCGCATGATGTGATACTTCTCCAATTGAGTACCCCATCTGCATTTGGATTCACATAATATTCTTCCTGTGAGGTACTTCTATATAATTGGTTGATTTCATCCAGTTCTAAATAAGTGGGTTCTACAAACCTTTCTCTTTCTGATGGGTCTAGTGGTGCAATGACTCTGTATTCTCCTTACTCAAATTTCATCTTCCTTGTCTTTAAATTGATTATTGTTTGGTTTCCAAATGTCCAATCCAATACAAGAAATTTTGGATAAGGCATTGTGCCATCCACTATTTCTATCACTTCAAAATTGGCTTTAGTGCGCACTCCATCAATATCTATTGTCACACCGTTTAGCCTTCCAATATGAATAACCCTATGTTGATTTGCTACTTTCAGTTGAACATGTGAGTATCCTAATGTGGGATCTCCCATATACTTACATGCCTTCTTGGGTAACACATTTATTTCGGATCCTAAATCTAGTATAATATCTCCTATGTTGAAATCTCCAATGTTGGCACTGAGTCTGAACTCTCTACTTGTCCTCCTCCTTGTATGCAAGTGATTAACTATTTTCTTCTCTATATTTACCTCTATGTATGTGTTACATATTTCCAACATATTTCATAATACTTTAACAAATGATGGATCATATAGTAGTGTAACACAGGATTGCAGAAAATCCTTTATGGTACTTACTTGTTCTAGGGTATGTGCTTCATTAGTGTGGTCCAGCGATGAAGGCATATCATACATTGGTATGTCCTGAGTATGTTGTGTAGTTGATGTAGATGCAATGTCTAGCTTCGATAATTATTTCTAGCTTGCTTGAATAGATCCTTTTCGTTCTTCCTATAAAACTACTTCTGTGGTTTAACATTCTTCTTCACCCATTTCCGTTGTGCTAGATCTTGTCTTACTACATCATATCTTGTCTTATCTCCTCCATGCATGACTATGTTTATATTTCTTCCATCATCCCTTGCTTCTGTAGAAATCCATTGAACATTCTGATTGTTCTAATTTTTGTTTTCCTGGATCTTCCCCAATAGCGTCAGATAGTCTTCTGTGTCATGATCTAATGTGTGACAATACATACACGTCATAGGTGGAAGTGGACATTCTCTTGCATAGTGTCCTAGTTGTTAAAAATTATGGCATACCATCAGTCCTCTGCCTCTTCCAAATCCTCCTTTACCTCATCCTCCACCTTTGTAGCCAGCTCGATCTCCTCGCAGGGTGTTGTACTGAGGCACCTGATTATACTGCATGGGATTATACTGTGGTTGCGCGGTATTGTACTGCGGCTTCACAATGTTATATTATTGTGTCACAATGTTATATGGGGATGGTACTTGGTTAAACTATGGTTCATATTTCCATGTCATCATTTTTTCCTGCACCCTATAGGTGTCTGATGTTATTTCCCTCATCAATTCCATTGTCTTGCAAACTTTTTCATCATGGCCCACTGACTTGCAAAAGTTTAAATATGAACTCTTAGGCATTGGCTGGTATTTCTCCATCATTAGAAAATGATATGGATCAAGCCCCTATGTCTTACATATCTCACACCATAGTCCACTTGATGGAAAAGGGCTTGGAAATCATGTTTCCATGTTTTGCGTGAAAGTTGGGCATTCATTCTTGTGGTTTCATTCATTCTTGTGGTTTTCTTCTATTCGACATGTGGTACACCAAAAAACTTCTCTTTTGTTCTTACTCTTGTTCTGGTTTAATTGAAATGTTATATTCTTCATGTCCTCCTTCAACTCCTCTATTGTTGTATCTATCTTTTGATATTGGTTCTCTTCTAGTTGCAAGGATGCCTACAAAGCCTATGCTTGAGCTTTAAACTTTTTTCGTCTCAAAGGGTATTTTAAGTGTGGTAGTAGGGAATTCACAAATAGGTGTCTATGTTGCATATCTGTCATGAAATACTTCAACTTCCCCTTCATTCGTTTGAATATCTGGTCAATCTCCCAAACAAATTCCCATGTTTTCTATTTGATCTCTATCATCTCATTCATATACTGATCCTCTAAGCTAGGCTTCTGGAATTCATTTATCAGTAGATTCTTGATATCCACAATCGTTCTAATTGTTCCTGGTGGACCATTTGCAGCTAAGATCATGTACCAATCCAGTGCATGGTCTCTTAGTGTGATAGCTAACTATGCAAGTTTTGTATCCTCATCTGTGATCTTCTTTGCTTCCTAGATATTTTCGCAGATGAACAAGTTATTCTCAGGGTCCTCATATGCCTCTCTCTTGAATTTTGGTAACCTGATGGTGGGATCATATCCTTCCATCCTGAATGATGAGCTACTACCTCGGCGTGGTGTAGATCCTTGACTAATGCTTCCTGAACTAGCTCCCCCAGTTGTTTCTCCATGTGTAGATGTAATTCCTGATGTGTTTCTTCCATTGAAATTTGGTTGTCTAAATGGTGGTGTTCTTTCTGGTGTATTAGTCGCACATGGGGTTCCATACTAACACTAATATGAATGGGAGTGTTTCCTTTGATTCCTACCCTTATACCTCTTGTCTTCATTTCATATGTCATGCGCATGATTTCCTCAATCTACTCCATATCCCAAAGATCCTCTACCTCTTCTTCATCACTTTCCAAGCCTTCCCTCACGACTATAGATCTCTTCTTATTGTTCATCTTGTATTGGTAGGGTGATCCACTGTGCGTTCTTCCAACTATTGGCATGATCTACTTTCTTTGGTCTTCTTCCATCATGTTTGGGTCCAAGGCCTCCTCCTTCTTTCCTTTATCTATCTCTTCCTCCATTTCTCCGACTCTTGTCAGTGGTTCCCCCCTTCCCCCATGAACGCATAGAAGTTTAGTTTTCTGATGCCATTGTCATTACACCTTTGTTATACAATAAAATATTAATGGAAGTATACATCAATCTAATATACCTACCTTTAGGTCCCTTCAGGAATTCTTGCTCTGTTGCGCTGTAAGATGTTAGGGTCCTAACCCGCACATAAGTAGATCAATATATTCGTATGTAATAAAGGTCAATATTAATAAGGCCTTTTAATAAAATAGAATAAGGCGGATGTAAGAATACCTAATAGAAGCTTCTGCTTCTAGAAGGATCTTCCTCTAGATGCTTCTCTTGATAGACATATTTAGTATAAATAAGGGTCGAGGGTATGAAAACCCTAGCTTGGATATTATTGTAACAGAGCATTGCTCGATTGGAGGTTGCCCCCTCGAAGAGGCCTGTGAACAT
>SNQJ01S0014718.1:168912-180920 GCA_010110895.2 Picea sitchensis
TTGTGAAAGAGGGGTTTAAGTTTTGGGTGGTAGGTTAAAAAGTGATTTCTTTACGGTCAAAATCTGCATGCAAGTTTGACCCTAGTTTGCTAGTCCATAGGGTATTTTTCCCAACAACAATATATAGACTTGTTAAGTCTAGAAGAAGCTTATAACAAGAAATAATTTCTCTCCCTTCCTATAGAATAGCTCCGAAAAGTGCACAATGTCTACCTCAAATATACTGCTGGTGCAACCTCCAGATCTACTTGGGGGTTTGGAATCAATAGGCATCCACTTAAGGATAAGCGAAAATTGTAAAAGGACAAGAAGAAATATGACAAAAAGTATACCCAATAGATAATCTAGGATGCAAGAAGTTTCATGGTGAACTTCGTTCAGGTCCAACTAATCATAGAGAGTTTCCCCCCCATCCCTCCTCCACCTTCCTCATGAATATCATCTCTTGGAACATTAGAGCCATAAATGAAAGGAGTAAGAAAATACTCATTAGAAAATGCTTTATGGAAAAAAATACACATATTCTTCTCCTATAAGAAAAAAAGTTTGCTCACATTGATGCTAACTCAATATCAGTTCAATGCTAGAAACAATGAAATTTTTTCAATACCAATTCTAAAGGTTTGACATGGAGCATAGATATTCTCTGGAATCCAACAACAACTATTATGGAAAAATTCTTTACCACTAAATGGACCATCTCATCCAGCTACAGATCCTTTGACTCATATAAGGAAGGGATCATCACCAATGTATATGGGCCTCACAAACACTCAGAAAAAACCTCTTTCCTAGAAAATATCGAGGGTATGCAAGAAATCACTCTAGATCGGCATAGCCATAGACTGGATAGCGACAATGAATACCTCAGAAACATGATTCAAAACCTTCATTTAGTAGATATGGAAAATAATAATGGATATTTCACTTGGTCCAATTGTAGATCTTGATCACATCAAATCACCTGCCATTTAGATTGGTTTCTAGTTTTAGAATCCTTAATGTTGGATGGGATTTTATTGGAATCCAACATCCTTCTAGTGGCATGTTCTGACCATTTTCCTATTCAACTATAAATCGATATCTCAAGAACCCCACACCACAATTCATTCCAATTCAAAAAACATTGGTTGACCCATCTAGAATTTTAGGAGAATGTACAACAATGGTAGGCATAAGCAACTATCCCTCATGGCACTATGATGTACATATTTCAAAAAAAGATGAAAAACTTCAAACAACACTCAAAGGAATGGAAAAAACATACTTTCAAAAATATCTTCCAAGCTCAAAGGGATTTGGAACAATGCATGAGAGAAATCCAACAAGAAATCCTAACTCATGGAAGTTCAGAACAATTGCAAGAGGAAGAGGCTAAGCTTAAGAAGTAGTTGAGGGAAAGATACACCCAAGAAGAGATTCTATAGAAATAGAATTATGGAGTTCATTGTTTGAAAGAGGGGGAAAAAACACCAAATTATTCCACAAATCCATGATTCAAAGGAGGCACATCAACCACATCACTAAACTAGAAGATGTGTAGGGACAAACCATCACAAATCACATAGACATAGAGAAGGAATTGGTCAACTACTATGAATATATTCTCACATAACCCTGTCTGGATAGATTCATGGTTATTTCCAAAATCACCTAGCACATCCCCTCACTAGTCTCAGTTTATCATAATGTGGCTCTTCTAATATCGGTCACTCTGGAAGAGTTCGACCAATTAGTCAAATAAATTCTAGTTGGTCAATCCCTGTGTCCGAACGGAGTTACTACATATTTTTCCCATCATTACTGGCACATGGTTCGAGAAGAGTTTTGGCAAATGATAGAATATTCCCACAACTCAGGCACAGTGATCCCATCCCTCAATTCCACCTTCCTCACTTTGATTCTGAAAGAGGAATGGGTGTCTCATCCCATGAAATTCCTCCTCGTAGCACTATGCAATGTCATCTACAAGATCATCACAATGATGATTATTCTCCAACTCAAACCTCTCATTTCTTACATTATTTGACATGAAAAATTTGGTTATATATGTAGATTTTAACCTTGTACAATATTTACGGCAAACAGATTTTCAGTAAAAGAATAGAAAAGATACAATGGAAAATACAAACATTACACAAATATTTTTCCCCTAGAAACCCAAACCAAGAAAACCAACATATTCTATATTCATTCATTATGATACATTGTTTGAAATACAATATACATATAGGATCCAACGACATCCAAAACCCTAACCCAATGAACTGGATTAGTCAACAACCCTAATTCCTTAACCAGAAATAGAAAACCATCGACAAAGAATTCATGTGCCGAAAAACCACCTAAATATGTGACACGTTTCCCGAGGTAGGAAATTTTTTCTCGAGGGCGCTTCCTCTGAACCCCCGCTCGGGGGGCATTCGTCCCCCTGCACGCCTGACAAAGAATACAACACATACCCAACAATATAGAGGGGTGACAAATTATGGACAGTTTCATATTGGCTCATGAAGTCAATCATTCCCAAAAATCACTGGGTACCCCTAGAATGATTATGAAACTCAACCTTTCCAAGGACTTTGACAAACTCAAATAGCAATATATGAGAGCCAACCTTATTTTCTTTGGCTTTAGTGAGGATTGGGTCAATTGGGTCATGAATCTCACCTCATAAACCTTCGTTTCAATATTTATCAATGGAGTCCCTTCATCTCCCCTCTCCCCCTCAAGAGGAATTTACCAATGTGAACCACTTTCACCCTTCCTCGTTGTCATCATGGTTGAAGGTATCATCTGATACATCAAAACCTCTATTGAAGAAGTATTTTCAAAGGCATTACCCTGCAAGGGATGAACCCCCCTATATCCCATAACCAATTTTTTTATTACACTATAATGATTGGGGTACCAATGGTTCATGAATCTCATTGAATCCTTGATATTATTCAATACTTTAGTGTCTCGTCTGGCACCTCCATCAACAATGTAAAATATTAGGTATTTTTCTTCAACACCCCCCAGGTTGTTGAAACTTTCATTACTTGAATCCTTAGCTTTAGCAAGAGCTCCCTTCCATTGAAATATATGGGAATACCTCCCATTAATAGTGTTCTCATGGATATCTCTTAGTAAGGTCTTATTGCTACCATTGACAAATGACTCTCTTGATGGTCCTTTCGAACCTTTAACATGTTCAGTCACTTAGTCCTTTTAAAATCACTCTTGAAAGCCATTTCGATTTATATATTTTCAGATTTATCTTCCCCTAAATCAATTCTTAAGACTCTCAAGAGAATACAAAGATATTTCCTATGGCAAGAAAAAAAAGAGGACTGGAAATGGGCCCTTGTCAATTGGGAGGAGCTTTGCAAGGCCAAAAAAGATGGAGGACTCAGCTTACAGGACCCTCAACTGTTGAATCATGTAATGGGTACAAAAATATGGTCAAGATGGATAAAAAATAAAGGAAACCTATGGGACAAAATGTGGCAATGTAAATATACATCTGTGGTGGAAGAAGAGCATATTATTAGATGGAATGAGAAAAAAGAGGGCTCCCTGATTTGTAACACTTCTTAGAAAAGCCACTCCCTCATTCAGGATCATGAATTCTTGGATATTAGAGGAGGTTGTAATGATTTTTTTTTTGTTAGAATCATGGCATAAAATTTCCCCTCTCAATCAATGGGACCAATTAACCAATATTAAAGCTAGCCTACCTCAATATAGAACAAAAGAAGTTACGTCTTACTGGAAAACACCGGTCTGAAATCCCTATGGTAGGAATGGAAAAACACCCACACAAATCTTAATATTCCTATTGAAATATATTTTGGGCCTTGGCAAGAGGAAATGGCACTATGAAAAATCAAATTCAAGTAGGGCCTTGATATACTCAAATGAGGTTATTCTTCAAAAGGTACCTTCACCATAAAGGAAGCTTATGGAGGAAAATCCTCCATTCACTTGTTTCCCAATGATGACATCTAGAATAATATCTAGAAATCAAATCTCTGGCCCAAAGTCAACACCTTTTTATGGTTGGTATCCCTTCACAATATTTTGACTTGGTACAAACTCAGGAAGCATGGTTTTATTAGGCTATTAGTTTGTCCCTTATTCCCTCAGTAGAAGGAACCCATGGAATATTTTCTTAATCAATGACGATATAGATCTCTAGCCTAGTATTAGGTGTCTTAGATGATGCAAACCTTAGATTGACATCGATATATCATCCCTGAAATGTTGGATAACTGATAATCATCCGCTTTCAAAAATACAATCCTTAATTGAATTTGGAAACTTTTACTAGATCTCATCCTCTAGAATGTCTAGAAAAAATAAATCAAAGAATATTTCACTCCCAACAACTATCATGGGGGGAAATATGACCCATATTTAAAAAAAAAAATCTTATAAATTGTCAAACTCTCTAAGTGGTCGATAGAGAAAATGTCTTGTGCTCTTGAGGAATTATCTATCCATCTTCAATGGGACCTCTTCCTCCCCCCAACTCATGATCTTCCTTCTATATGATATCCTTTTATCATAAATTCCTGAAAAATTACAGCATCCCCCTCCTGGGTATGTCAAACTCAATTTCAATGGAAACTCCAAGGGAAACCATTTCCTTGTCGGCTATGGGGAAGTATTTAGGGATGGCTAGGGGAATATTATTCATATTATGGTTGGTAGAATTGAACATGAGAGAAACAATGTTGTTGAGATCTGGACCCTCATCATAGGTATTCAAGAAGATACCCAAATGAGCTTGCATCATATTATTGTGGAAGGAGACTCCCAAGTTATCTTAGCAATGTTTTCCAAATTAATCAATGGTTTTGCACCGACTAATATTTCCCCCACCTGGAGGCTACTCGACTAGTTAGTATTTCTACAATCTTTGATTCTACCCCATCTGATTTTGATTCCCTCTCATGTGTGATGTGAGTCCAAAAAAGGTGTGGATAACCTTGCCAATATTGGGGTTAGGAGTGGTGATTTCAATCTAGAATTCTCTTCCACTCATAACTCTATGCATCCCACCTTTATGGAATGCATAGCTATAGAGAAACAAGAAGACTCTACCCTAGATGACGCATCAGTAGAAATTTATGAATAAATATCGAGAGGATGGAGGTGAGGCCAGGTAGAGGCTCGAACATCCAAAATGGTGTGTGGTGATCACCCTCATTTACCTCCACGATATGGAAAATTAACAATGCAAGCATCGACATCCAACAGCAAGGTTAATGTTCCTAGTTAAGGGTATCGTCGATGTGATGGGTTTTAATTCCAGGCACACTTCAACTGCAAAGGAAAATACATTTTACCCTTGGTAGCACACCTATTAAATGAACCTAGTGTATGATAGAGAAAGCCTTATCAATAGAAGATAAGCTATGAATTATTCTAGAATTTGCATATGTTGGTTCTAGTTTAAGTGTTTACACTCCTCTCTCTCAGGGCCTGCAAGTACCTATGAGGACATTATGACATGTATTTTTCCTAGAGGTATCTTGCATCGAGGCAGTGGCTCTCACTGATGGATGACCATAAACTCTTAAGAAATGGAGCTTGCGGTATTAACTCCAAATCATTTTCTTGTGACCTCTCCAACTCAAATTGCAGAACCACAAGGAGATCTTAATATGCAGGAAGTAGTAGTCCTTTGGGGTTGCAAATTAGAATGGTTTGATGCCAAGGGAAAATATTTTGGGTTTGATGAGAATCCCATCCCCTCTTAGGAACCATGGAATAAGGATCAAATCCACAATCAGACAAGCTTTGATAATGACTATCCGGGTGTTAACATCCCCATCCTTTTGCAATATATTCTAGAATCTTGTAGCTCTGGAAGTTATTCAAGAAATATAGAATTGAAAAGTTATCTCCTCCACCTAATTTTAGAGACTCACCAGGAACTAGTGGATTTGAGGTATAAAATAGAACAATTATATCAAAGGATTTATCTATTAGTGGCTTTACATACCCATCCATATCTCATGAGAATGGAGCCAACTCTGTCTAGCTATGAGGCCATCAACTTAAATGTTCCTATTCCTCTGTCTTCATGCAATGTTGACATTCCTCTAAATGGCCAAGTGTTGCCCTCAGGATAGTCTTGGTTGTTGTCATTTTACTTCATTTCTATTATCCTTTCTCAGTTCAAGTTCTAAATAGTGTTGTATTTTTTCTCAATACATATTTTCATAGAGACAACAACTCTGAGCTTAAATTGTTCTTTTTTCTTACCCCAAGGGGCTGCTATTACTTTGCACTAAACTAGAGTTGGGTTGGTTTCCTCTCAAGGAAACTCAAACTCCAAAAACTTGTCTATATAACTTCACTATTTTATCGAAGGTAATATATTGTTTGCTAAATTAGAATATATATATATATATATATANATAACATAAAAAACCTAGATAAAACAAAAATAAAAATAAAATTTATAAAAACTTATAAAATAATCTTTATAAAATAATATAAAAAATATTAAAAAAAATAAAATACAATTTTAAAAAATGTTTATGAAACCTATTTTGGGAAGTTTGGGGGAGGGAGATAGAATCACCCCGCTACATGAAACTCCAAAAAACTAATGCAATGTGGCCCGCTCATCCCCCAAACTTTCCAAAATGCATGTCATATGAACTTTTATTTTTTTAAAAGATCAAATTGTCTTTTTTATTTTAATTCTTTTAAAATATTCATTTCTTTATTTTTTAATTGAAGATGATGATGATGATTAGTGTCCACTTATACCATAATTGTTCTATCATACCTTAACAAAGGTACAAAATTACTTATATTTCTTAAGAATTTTATGTTTATGTTGAAAAAGAATTAAGAGAAGTGTTCCAACGTCACCATAGTTTTGATGAGTTAGGAGGTTAGGAAGATCAATATTGTGATAGATAATTTGAAATTGTGATCTTATTTGAGTATATGAAGGGGAATATATGAGAAATTGATTTTCAAATGAAACCCTCTAAGTGTGACAAAGATGACATATTCTTTCATCCCATGGTGTTTTGGTAATTTCCAACACCCAATTTCACTATGAAACTCGTGGGATTTTGTTGGAATTTTAGCAATATTGATTTTCTTCTTTGTGCTAGTCAAAACCAAGAGATACTTTTGATATTATAGATTAGGGTTGACCACCTCCTTGTAGTATATTAACTTCCCTTCATCCTCAAATACTTTATTGCACCACATATTCTCCTTGAATTTAGATGTAATAATATTTCTAATATTATCAATATTTTGTAGAATCACATCCTCTTGTATCCCCCAATGATTTAACCAAGACTTGGCATATTTATTCCATCCCTTATTGATTCACTCATGATTTCAGTTGGAGTTCGAGGAAAGGATTGTTTCTATGAGGAGGATAGGATAGGGTATTTTTCCTTTAATTTTGAGATTATAAGTAATAAATTTCTTTTGGATTTGTTCTATCTTTCTCCAAGTTTCTCTAGAGATAATGAATCCCCAAAATTCACATCCATATAAGATAACATGAGTGACAAGAGTATCAAAGTTGAGTTTTTCTTATCCCATAGCCAAAGGTTTTCTAGCTTACACTTGTTTTCAAGCCCATAATAAGATTTCCACCTGCCATTTATCATTTTATAAATGTTATAGTTCCAATTGATATTGTGATGAATGTCAATTCCAAGATATTTATATGAAGGTACTTCCTCCAAGATATCTTTCTCATTGATGAAAGTATCATAGGTGATATTTTGGGATTTAATTATAATAACCTTCATTTCATCTATGGTCACAATCATACCCATACTAGCATAGCAATCCTTGAGGATTGTTAGTTGCTTACCAAGGTCATAGGGATTCTTCTCCATAAGAACAATATCATCGACATAAATAAGAAGTATGATTACTACACTAGTGAGAGTCAGGCTTGTACAACCAACATCTTCCCAACAATATTGTAAACTATTAATGTATATGCCAAAAAGGGAAGGGGATAGGGGAAAACCTTGCTCGACTCCTATATTACAGTTAATTTCTTCTGACCATCCGTCAGTGTTCTTAAAATTGGTAATGAAATTCTCATATAACTTTGTTGCAGTAGTTCTCAGCTCAGAAGGAACTTTTAGCTATTCTAACCTATTCCAAAGGTTAGTATTGGGAACTATTTCAAAATATTTTCTAAAATCAAGAAAACAACAAAGGAGATTGGTTTTATTATTGTGACACTCCTCTGCAATGATCATAAGCATAACAAGATGGTTCACAGTTGAGTGATATCTTCTAAAGCCAATTTGGCCTTTATCTCTTTTTTTTGTGGATTTCAATCCATATGTTAATATTGTTTTCAAAACTACTTCCATATAGCTTACATAAGATGGGGCTAATCATAATGGTCCCATTCGAATTAGGAATTAAAACAATAAAATATTAAAGTGTTTTTTATTTTTTATTTAATTTCTTAATTTTTTTAATAAAGTTATTTGATCCAAAAATTTAGTATTGGATTTATGTTTTTTTAAATTGTTGTATATATATATATATATATATATATATATAATTTTATTTTATTTTCTTTTAAAAATAATTGACTATTTCTTTTAGTTTCTTTTTTTCCAATTATGCATTTTTTTTTTAATTTGATTTATTATAAAAATGTTTTTTTCTCCTGATTTGTTGGTTTCCCCTCTTTTTCTTATATTTTCTCTTTTTATTTTTATTCATTTATTTTTATGATATTTTTTGTAACAGTGTTAGGATTTCAAACCATGGTTTCTAAAATGTTATAATCTTAAACCCTAAAAAATTAAAGTGCTACTAATAGGACCTATTTTCAATTTTGTGATTAGTCTTAGAGATGTCTCTAGAGTGTCTTTTCTCTCAATGTTTAGTTGTCAATTGCCCAAGGCTTGGATATGGCTCAATTTATAGCCTCATAATGGAATTGAAGGGTTGAGTCAGAGCGTTTCCGGTATATGGAAGGTCAAGGATCATGGATCACGTGACATGGCATGGAAACCCAACATATTTTTTAATTTTTGAGCACCAAAGCTGATGTACACGGGATATAGTGGAACAACCTATGTATATGCGATTTGTCTAACCGATAGGTCATGTATGTGTACAAAAATATGTATTTTTGGCTCTGGAGTGAACAAAAAGGGGACTTCAAGTCTGCAGAGGGAAATGGTAGGCCATCTAAGAAATATCCATGGAGTGAGGAAATATTTTCTATAACACACCGGAAAACGGAAAAGTGGGTGGGACTTAAGTCATAGGGAATATTTTAATAATATTTTTGGAAAAGTGTAAGTTATGGATATTTATTTTATCCTAAGTTCCCAAGGTAGGGAACGAGTCACCAAGTGGCGAAAGCTACTTTTGAAAGTGACAAGTGTCAAGTTTAATGCATGCAATACATATTGTTGGCCTTAGTGTGTTATGGGAGGATTATTCATGATTCATTATTCACTCTCAAGTGCAAAAGGGGCCGGACTATCTGAGAGAGGATGACTATTACCTTATCTACACAGAGGGGCTTGTAAGGGGATTTTTATTCTAATATGAGTTTTTTCTATCGAAGAGGTGGGTTGTTAAGCCCATGCGTAGTCTCTCTAGGTGTGAGATTTGTTGTCGAAGAGGTGGGTTTTCAGGACAATGAGAAATCTCTCCAGGTGATATTTTTGTTGGTAATTATTCCTTGGTGAGTTGAGCATTAGTTGCAGGGCTCAAAGACTTCATGTCTGGCTTGCTATTGGTAACCTTGAAAGGGAAGTGGAAAAAAAGAGGGAATATTGAGCATAGAAGGGGCACACTTCCTTGGATGTGATAGGCACGTGGGGAATGAGAGACTGTAGGCTAGTTGCAGCAGTAGGCACCTTGGACTAAGCAATTATTTTGATTATCAGACCTTATCCTATCACTAGGAACCCTTTTTCCCTGGTGGAGTTAAGCCCCAACTCGGGGGTGACTTGCTGTTGAAATATTATGAGAAAAAGAGTCTATGGCTAGGGGTAACGTATGAGTTCTACATGAAATTGGTGAATTTTCATAAAAGATAAGTGTTTTATGTGTTTGTCTCGATTACTATGTGCTTATTTACCTGTATATAATATGGGTTTAATTCTTGTATGTTGTTTCATATAAGTAATTGTTGTTATTTTGTATTGTGTTGCTTGCACATGTATGCGTGGTACTGATAGTCAATATGTGTAGTTGTGCATGAGTATGACATATGTTGACAATTTTCTTGTAAGTTAACCTTATGATTTTGTGTTATGAGTCTTTAATAAGAGGTTTGAATGGTCGTGTGCACAGAGAATACTATGTGTGTATCATAGGTTGGGTTTACTTGTGTGCACAGGGAAGAATTTTGCACATACAAGTAGGACATATTTGGTAATGATGCCAGAATGGTTGCATGCACAATTGTGTTGTGTGTTTAGTATGTTGGTACGCAGTTGTTTTTGTATTAATTCCACTGTTATAAGTTGTGTTGAATGACTCAAGCTTGGAGATGAGAGTGTTACTTCAAGTGAAACTACATAGACTTGTGTTTAGAGTAGAATCTGCACAATGTATTTTGGAATAACATTGTTCAGTAGTAAGTTGGATGATGTTATAGATTAGTTTCAGAGAGACATAAGTTGAGATTGTGTGATGTGGCCTATCCTAGTTGGTTGGGGATGTTACAAAGTAGAATACAAGAAACCAATTTCTATACTATGTGACAACACCACTGCCATAAGTATTTCCAAGAACCTAATGATGAACTTAAAGACAAAACATATCTGAATCAAATATCATTTTTTGAGGGAAAAGGTGAATGATAAGACTATCAAATTGGAGTATGTTCCTACCAAGGAACAAATTGCAGATATGTTTACCAAACCCCTAACTAGAGATTCATTTGAGTGTCTCGAATGGAATATGGGAGTAATTCCCATTTCTCTGTAAAGAGTTCAACTGAAAGTTCTTGGGAACCCAACAAAATCAATAGCCCAGGGGGAGAGTGCATATGATTCCATGTTGCAAAAACATAAATATTTGAATATCAATACTGAGAAGCATATCCCAAGGGGAGTTAGTACATCCCAAGGAAAAGTCAATGAAAAAAAAAGTGTATTCATATGCTTGTCAAAAAGGGTTTTTAGTAGCAACCACATTACACCAACTACAAAGACAACAACATCTTTGATAAGGGGAGTCTTCATGGAGACAAGAGAAATTTGGTTAGGCCTTGAATGTTTATATCAACAATAGTAAAAGCATAAGAAGGGCCTGCCTAGATCAATTATAAATAGATACAAATAATGACTATAATGTACCTCTAATTTATCGAATCTACCATAATTAATATTTTTTTCTTATGTATCAATATCCTCTTAAGTTCGTATGTAATTACTGTTAAAGGGGATGGTCTTCATTTCTATCATAAAATCTGTGAGGTACCCATGTTCTGTCTATTGCATGATTTACACTCTATTCCAGTCGTATTACTTGGTTGGGTAACATTATGAGGATAGGTTTCCCGACTCTATAAGTTTGAAAAATCTTACCTCTATTCACTTATGTCTATATTCATAAAACAATAGTCTAGACTTAGGAACCATATTCCTAGTGTATCCTTAGCGCGAGATTCTTTATGCTGTGCACAGGATGAAGTAACTTGTTTTGGTTAAAATTGTATGTCTTCTATAGAGTCACGAGGTAGGGTCCATATCTCTTAGTTGGACATAGGTGTTTTGAAAAATGCTTAGCAAACTGTGGGATGGTTCAGTTCTTCAATGGGTTTCAGTAACAGAATTTAAAACGAAAAGACTCCAACTGAACCGGATTCAACTGCATGATGCATCAATAGAGTCTCTGTTAAGGTCCTAACCCGCACATAGGTAGATCAATGTATTCGGATGTAATAAAGGTCAATATTAATAAGACCTTTTAATAAAATAGAATAAGGCGGATGTAAGAAGACCTAATAGAAGCTTCCGCTTCTAGAAGGATCT